>BEXV01000392.1:210377-223639 GCA_003118195.1 Hemicentrotus pulcherrimus
GGGGGTTATGGATATGGAATACCGATGGAATACTTCCGCCAAGTAAATAGTCAGAGAAATCCCCACTGCATAATGCGCATCTCAATGTCCCTGATAACACGATGGGATTAGTGTATGCATCCCTAAGCCTTGTTAAGATGCGAACAGTATAGACCAAGA
This sequence comes from Hemicentrotus pulcherrimus, assembly GCA_003118195.1. Taxonomy (NCBI): domain Eukaryota; kingdom Metazoa; phylum Echinodermata; class Echinoidea; order Camarodonta; family Strongylocentrotidae; genus Hemicentrotus; species Hemicentrotus pulcherrimus. Next base: position 210,537 of record BEXV01000392.1, read on the forward strand.
CGTTTCTATCGCAAATGTACATGATGTGGAGATCGAATGTTAAAAAATCCGTAAAATTATAATGTAATCAGGCAAAACAGTAAAAAATATTATTTTCATCTTTTCAACTAAACTATTTCTGAGCCGTTAGTTAATTCCTCAATTTGGATCAAATCGTGTGCAATAGGTATATGTAGGTAATGTTAGAATGAAGAGAATCTTTGAAGATGACATTTTTAACTAATGCTTCGCAAAAATGCTGTTGCATTTTCGGAATGCAAAGTCACTTCGAGTTTTTTAATTTGTTAAACTATCCTGAACTGCTTTATACAAATCGTCGGGATACAAGAGCGTGTGTTCAATTTTTTCTTCTTCCATATTTTACGTATCAGTAAACGAAACAAAAATGCCACGTGTGTACATAAGTGCAAATAGCTTGCAATTTAAGGGCATATTAAAGGCAAATACGACCATAAGATATATGATTGCCCTATTTTCCAAAATACAGTTGAAAATAGAGATGTGTTTGTTTGCATTTAGCTCGTTTGTATAAATAAATCTGATATATTTGGTAAAATTCCAATTCCCTATTTTTCATTTTGGTAAGAGCATTGACAGCATCTGTTCTAGTTTTTGCCGTTATTAAATCAGGTTTTTTCATCAAAATTTCTTGTTATCAATTTCCAATCAAATGCCTACACGTCAGATATATTTGATATGTCGTTCAAATAATTTTGCCTCCGTGATTTCGTAGTCATGGTATGGGCTATACATGCTATATGATTTACTGGCCTGGTGGATATGATTCGTCAATTCATGTGATTTAGACTATGGTCAAATTTTGCACGTTCTTAGCTTGTCCTTAATTCAAGAGTATCAAATTCTGTCTAAGTCAAGAGTTGCATTTATCGCTATTTGAAGCAGAACTGAAATCGTAGTGATTTAAATAAATACAACGGCAACCAAATCTGATTAGCCCCATAATCATTTCGATTCAATTAACTTATTTCGTGAAATTACAAAAATATATGCTTACATGAAGTGTGATGAAATAAACCTTAAGAATATTTTGATCATAAATAATAATAATTATTACAAAGAAAATTCGTGTAGGTCCCTATGAGCTTGGGAAGAAAAGGACAAGAACAGCAGATAGAAAATATGTTACTTTGTTCCTTTTATCTTTTCGATATTTGGCATAAGTGTGTTTAAGGGCAAACTTAAACATATCTATTGTATTAATGTTTCTAAGAAAAACAGAGCGGCTATTCTATTAAAATGGGGTAGCATAGGCAAACGAACGTTCATCATACGTTTTTGTCAGAATAGGAGGAGCAATAAACACATTCTTTTTACATGATGGAAGATATCTTGTTAGTCTGTTTGCAGTGAGTAACTCATTTAAATAAATCCATTTAAACATTCATAAGCTTATAAAGTACTTTGAAATGAATGCGAGACCAAACTGCTTACTAATGTAAGTTTCTTAAGACAGGGAATATCCAAAATGTCTGCATACATATAAATGTTTAGCGTCTGCAGGCAATAAGTATAAATATTTACTTTGCATTCCTAACAACATGCGTTAAGAGCACATCAAAAATCGAAGGATACATTTTCTTAAGGCTTATTATGCTAGGGTCTACAAAGACATTAGCAAAAGCATAAGGCACTTCCAAGAGTTCTCAAATTGTATTACAATCATTTGGAAATATTCTTGTGTATTCGTTCAAAGCAAATAGCTCACCTCAATATAATGTGCTATGTTGTTAAAAACAGATTACGAAACATAATTTTGCTTCAACGCATGACATATCAACTACAATGATTTTTAATATAAAATGAAACGTGAAACACGAAAAAAAAATGAAATATAAGTTATTTTGTAGTTTATACGCATGTAACGTAAAATAATGGTGTTACATAATTACGTAGTCAATGGATTTTTTTCCTTCGTTTTCTTTAATTAAAAAAAAATCTCAGTCGCAAAACAATATCTTTTACCGACCATTTTTTCTTTTATGCCCATTTAAGCATGATCACAAAAAACATGAAATAGTACATGTGAACCGTTAATATTAGAAAAAGGTACTACTTATAGACGTTTAAATTATTTTATTATCAGACTTGTAAATGTCTTAATGGAGGTTTGTTTACCTGCATGCCAAGGTCTCCCGACTTATGTTTGCATCTGATTTTCTGGGGTTCACATATAGTTCAAATAACCCGAAATGCAATTTCGCAGTAAATGTACTTTTGCTCTAACAAGGGTAGATTTAGCCCCCTCAATGTACATGCAATGTAGAGACATTATTCCTACAGATAATAATTTTTGACTCATTCAAATGCCACATGAATAATTGTCCTATGCCATCTTGTATACATGTATATACCAAATGCTTCAAGATTATTTAGCTATTTCCAGCGCTAAGTTAATCAATAGTGGTGTTCAATAGCTGTCTTGCAGCTAATCAAGACGGAAAATAGGACATTTTGATGAGCCTTTGTGTTGTACAAAGCAATCCTTCCCTCGATTGTTATCTATTGTTTTGTACACAAATGCACGATTGGCAAACATACGACTGTGCAGAGTGGCGAATAAAGCAATATAAGTGTTAATGTTTTTTATTTTATTTGGTATCATATTACAAGATGGGCATCCACTTAATTATCATTTTGGGATATCATGTCTCCTTGAGGAGGTGGTAGATTCCAAAAAGCGAATTTCAAGCGAGACTCAATATCGATGAACATAATATTCAGGAGCAAATCAAAGGTTAAATTGTAGTGGAAGAGATGGGCACAAGTAAAAGAAAAAACGAATTTCATATTCTCAGGTTTCTATTTTCGTCAAAATTGTTATGCGGGACGTCACACAATTTTTCTTAGCCTGTACATCCGTCTAAAAGTGTTTGACATATTTGAGATTAAGATCTGAAAGGGGGGGGGGGGCACATAACCCCATGTCACCCCAGATCCGCCACTGCTTTTGTTTATACACAATTTAGGCTTCTCATTAGATGTGACATTTTTTTGCCATTTTTTTTTAAAAATCCGAAGTTCAATTCCAATAGCAAGCGTTCAACAATAAGCATTATTGGGTGGTGAATGAATTTATCTCCCTGCTTTTTTTTCTCGTTTGACTCAATCGTTGTCGGTTATGCCATATGCCCTCCCTTTCGGTTAACGTGTTGTGTGCGACTAAACGTCGTGGTTTTTGTGGTGAATTCCGTGGTAAACGATCGAAGATGCTAGCATCATTTTATTGAATGGTCCCATTTGAGGCTACACCTCAGAGCCCTTCAGAATTTCCTATGTGTTTAACAGAAGGAGAAGCGAAAACTACACGTCACTCTTATAAATAACTGTATATCTTGATTATCATAAAAATCTTATTTCGAGTTGTTAAAGGGCAATCCAACTCTTGTAATAAGTTGATTTGACTGAAAGCAACAAAATAGCAGAAACAGAATAGCAAAAAAACAAATGAAATGAATCGGACCAATAATAAGGAAGTTATGGGTGTTTGTAATATGAAATTACTAAGTTAATGCGAATCTCTAATTGATAGTTTGGTTTATAGTAGATCGTGACGTAGGACGTGGATAACTCTCCCATTTGCCTTGTACAACAATATCATTAGTTTCCGTTTTTCTCATAAGTTCCTTCTCCCTTGGGACACTACTCGAAATATATTATAGCATATTATTATAGGTCTTCTAAAAAATGGAGACCCTCCTGAGCCATACATTTTTGAACAATTTAAATTTTAGTCAATTTATATGTTGGAACAGATAGGAAAGTAGTCCGGCACTACATCACATTGACATTATCGCTTCAGACAATTTGAAGTGCACATACGTATAGTGATTACAACTGCCAACAATTAAGAATTTCTTATATTTAGTCAGATTTAATTGAAACTTTCATCAGTTTGCTTCTCTGATTTTTCTGCTTTCGTTTAGAGTAGTTGTCTGTCGGGTTTGGATTTCCCTTTAAGGTTTTTGAAGATGAAAACAGTCTCCGCGCTGATATTGTGATTCTTAATAATAAACAGAATCTTCCCGAGAATAAAACGTTTTTCCTTTAAAATCTTTATCTAAGGAATCGATTTCTGCTTGTGATGCTCGAAGCAACAAAAAAAAAAAAAAAAAAAAATCTGCGTTCATGGATAATAAAGTGTGCATGTAGTTGAGCCTGTCATATTTTTGATAACACTGTCATACCTCAAACCAGCGATACTTATCACATCTCAGGTGTAATGGATATAACTCCGGCGAACTAGGCGAGGGTGGGAAGGGATAGGGGCTGCACCAAACTATATAGAATTATGAAATTACCAATTGAATATTTGAGCAAATGTGCCATCTCTTATTCGGGTAGTGAGGTGGTAGGTTTAAAGTTCTTAATCCTTATCAAGTTTATTTTGATTACAACAATTAAATTGTCATTAAAATGAAATGTCGAATTATTTGCTCCATCGCTTCGCTCACTCTAAAAAGATGTAGAAGCTTGAATACTGATCAACATTAGCAACCTGTCTAGATGTTGAGCATACTACTGTACATTCATAATACATCTTCCTACTTGATGATATAATCCAATCAGCACGAATTATATTCATATCATTTAATATATCTTAAATACAAATGTTTTTTTGAAATGTATACTTGCAACACCACATGTGTGCATATAATTATTCCCGCATGGAAAACAAATCCTACATCTTTGACATAAATCGGCCTTATACACATACATATTTGATTCAATGCGACAAAACAAATTCAAGGAAACAGTATCACTCACCAGGCAATGTATTTAATCCCTCCAGATTTTCCATCCTTATGAGAAAATATGATCGCATATATATAATCCTATGTTGAGAATTTTAAGCAGTCTATTTTAGCAATGTTCTCCTCTGACGGCCTTTCGATATAGTAAATTCTGTGTTCAACTTAGAACCACCTTCCTGTTTTATGCTATTTAGAAAAATACACCTTTTTAGATACAATGAGATCATCAAGGCAAACAAACACTTGATAAAAACAAAAGGATATCCAACAGTCTTCAACAATTCAGAAGTAATCTCATTAGAAACCTAAATGAGATCCTCATCTTTCATAGATGGGACATGGACGGGCACTGGCACTGTTCGAATCGCGTCAGACTGTAGTATCCAACAGAGTTTGAAGAAGATCAATAAATCGCTGTAGATATTCCGAAAATAAAAATGCGATAAAAATCCCTTGCTTACATTCAAAAGGGGAGGGGGTCAAAGAGACGGAGATGATATCCACATGTTTGTTTCTATGTTTAAGTTTCCTGAACGCGAGCTCTTCTCTTTTCTTAGCTTCCCATCTTGGGTTCTGAAGAAGCTGCCTCGAAACGAAACATACCCCCTACACCAGTACTAGGTAAACAGAGTAGCCCCTCCTATTGGAAACAGAACAGAGTGCTATGGGTTATCCTGCCCCAGGGCCTGGCAAAGTCCTTCTACTCCCTCTTTGTGTACTCCACCAACAACAGTAGACTACCAGACAAAAGAAAAACGGGCCAGAGAACGCATCATAGGAAATCGATCAGATTATTCCAGATGGGGTATCAACAATAGATGACGTAAAAAGAAGACGCTGTTAGAAGTTTTCAGATGATAGAGCAGTATTGACAGTTATCATCACTTGTCTTTTTTTGCGCCTACACTGCACAAAAGATGATCCGTATGCGAGTGCTCCCTACTTTTTCAGGGTATATTCTCTCTATGTGCGAATCGTCTACAAACGGTCTTTCCTCTCTCTTTACGCTACCGTACAATCACTGATGGCGCAAGAGCTCACAGCGCTTGCAAGGTAGAGAATGCGCATACGGCAAGCTTCTTCCTTTAACGGCCGAATTGATCATTTCTATATCCCCTGTTCTCTTCTTGTTGTGGTTTCCTTTCATGAAGTTTACGTACATGTATGTCAAAAATTAAGGTACCGTCGTTACATTCGCAATATCCATTTTTTAAATAAATTAACGCAACTTTGACGCAGGCATGCTTAAAAGAAAACAGCTTGGTTTTGGGGAGCATTAAGGTTAATATCCGCGAGAATTATTAAAAGAAATGTGCAGTACTATGATACCTTTTTTGTACAGTGAAAAACATTATGTATTGCATGAGAAAAAAAACTTAACGTATGAAATGAAAAGAAAGAGAACTGTGTTGGCATAATCATATTATAATGCTTGTGAAGTATTTTGGCTCAAAATAATTTGTGGGTTGTAATGTGGAAATGAGGCATCTAGCCTATTTTTCATCAAGCATAATACATCTCAAGCAAACTATTCTAATATTCTATTTCCATACACTTATAGTTCAATTACAAAAATACAGTCAAGATTTGCTTAGTACGGTGCTTTCCAAAAAGCTCAGGGCCTAGATTAGTTATTTTTTAAAAGAAATTGTTATCCAATGTTGGCTTCTGCTCTATGATTCAACTAGCCTCCTACAGGTTTGTGTATATATTATGTTGTATATCTCTTGCAGGAGTTAGTGTTTCTAGGTATAAGTGTGTATCACTTGCGGGAGTTTGTGTTTTCAGGTATATTGTGTATCACTTGCGGGATTTTGTGTTTTCAGACAGGGTTGAATGACAAAATCATCAAATATTCATGCTTCTCAAAATCAAGGGCTATCAGGATGCGCGATTTTTCCCCCTTTTCCCCGAGATAATTGCCCGCTCTATAACCTCGGATGAAAGAGGTACTGGTGGAGAGAGAAAGAGAAAGAGAGAGAGAGAGAGAGAGTGAGAGAAAAAAAGAAAGAAAGAGAGAGAGAGAGGATTGGTGAACACAGTATGCCCCGATAGACCACGATCATCACGGCAATAGATTGTGTTGACAACCAATTAACACTTTGACTGCTGACAACATACCCTGGAGATGAATAACTGTTTGCATTAAACAGGCAGGGGTCCTGTTGCACAATCCTTGGAGGGATGAGGTTGAGGTTGAGGTAGATTGAGAGAGAGAGAAAGAGAGAGAGAGAGAGGGGGGAAGAAAGAGAGAAAGAGAGATAGAGAGAGGGGCACCTTCAGAGAGAGAGAGAGATAGAGAGAGAGAGGGGGGGGGTGGAGGAAAGAAATAGAAATCCAGAGAGAGACAAAGAGATTCATAGCTAGATAGATAGATCGACATTTAGAAAGCTAGAGAGATAGGGGGAGAGAGAGAGAGAGTAAGAGAGAGGGATGTAATGGAGTTTGCTGGATCATAAATTCTGGAAAGATTATTACGTAATATACAATCAAACATAACATCCACTGTCTTATTTAGCCATTTGCAACGAACTCATTATTAACCTCCCCCTTTTATCACCATTATTTGAACATCTTGATCACCTAATAGCCGATACACAGCATTTGGAGGTAGACTTGTCATAATATGTTGTTTTTCATGATGGATAGATTAGAGAATAGCAAGTGTTGAGTCTGTATGGAAAGGTTTGTTTTCAATAGGAGAATATCTGTAATGGTACACATTTAAAATGGGCAGGTTTTCGTTTTCAGTTCTCTTTGCTCTCTCAGACCCTCTCTTTTTTAAATCTCTTTCTACGTGTAATACTTTATATAAAAGAAATGTTTAATCTATTTTTTTTCTAATGCATGAAGTTTACTCGCCGAACTATTTTATATTCGTTATATTTCTTATGTCCTCGATTTTGTCTCACCACATAGTTTTTTTAAACAAATAAATAAAGTATGGTGGTGACGAGATACTGTAGGTTAGATTACCCAGTGGATATAGACCACTTAAATGACGCTATGAATTCATGCTATTCCCCCCGACGTTCCTAGAAAACAGAAAATAAGATATTCCAGTAGATTCGAATTGGTGATCGGTCTTTATCATTGTGATTTTATGCACAGCCAGCTTGAAAGGGATAATACTTTAATGACATGGAGATTTTATACGGTAGGTGAAAATAATGCCAAAGTGAAAATCTTTTCGACGTCAAAATGGTAGGCTTTACAATTCGACTGGAAAAAAAAACACTTAACGATCTTAAAACGGAGGATTTACTGTACACGATTCTTTGTAATATTAATTCATGTTTCATAATAAATCTGTTATCCACAAAGAAATTCTAATGTATTCAATTGAAGTGAAATAAACTAAAAGTATATAGACATTGCTTTTAAAAAAATGTAACATTGTAAATGAAATGTGAGTATTGCAAAACTACAAAATATATAATCTATAGTAACTCTCCTTACGCATTCCTCCATTTTTTAAACAGAAGCTTGACGATCTTTTAATTTCAATTATCTCGTCATATCCCTTTTAAAATAAACTTCGGTTTTCTAGTTAGGGTAATGAGAGTAAACATTGTAGATAATTGGAGGTATGTATTTCAACCTGAAGTAACCTTTTTCTTCACACAAGAGCATTCACGCACATACTGTACACTCACACACACACTCATACTTACACACTACATGTACGCACACACATTCTCCCACACATCCATACTAACACACTAGATGTACGCACACGCACTCACCCACACACTCAAACTAACATACTACGTACACGCACTCACCCACACACCCATACTTACACACTACGTACACGCACGAAAATCCTTAGTGAAGACAGGTGAATTTCATAATCTCGAGGATATCCATTTTTCAAACCTAGAGTTGAGTATAACATGGGCAGATTTCCAATCACCGCCTCCTCTCTCTCTCTCTCTCTCTTTCTCTTTCCATCTTTCTATTTTTCTTCTTTCTTTCTCTCTCTATCGTCCTATCCCTTTCCGTCACATATTTCGTTTTCCCCATCTACAATTCCGTCGATCTTTTTTCTGTATTGTTATTTCCCACTTTCTTTTCTTTTTTATCACACCTCTCTCTCTCTCTCTCTCTCTATATATATATATATATATATATATATATATATAATATCTCTCTCTTCATCTCCCTCCTCCCTTCTTCCTCTATAGCTCTCCTTTAATATCTCCTCTGTCTTTCTCTTTCCATGTTATTTTTCTCATTTTTTTTCTCGGTTTCTCCCTTCTCATATTTTCTGTATCTGTCTCGCCTTTTTATTCCATTGAACCTTCTCTCTGGTCGGTCTTTCTCTGTTTATTTTTATGCATCAGTCTGTTTTGTTCCTCTCTTTCTTCTCTTTCCCTAGCCACTGTATATGGTCCGTCCATCTATCTCTTATCCCACCATTATTTTTTCTCTGTTTGCATCTCCCTAGCTCTCTTCCACCCCTGCTCTTCTTCTTATTTCTTCTCCCCTTCTCGATAGTTTACCGAAGGAGTAGGATGGGCCCATTTGAGTATATCCTCACACTTGTGCGTCCAGAATAAATGAGTGAACGGGGCATGGACGGCCCGTACTTGGCAGGATGGTGTCGAAGCGAAACGCATTAAACACCCAGCAAGGAGTGTCAAGAAGGTTATGACTAGAAGCCACTCCAGGATCACTCCTATATACAAGAAAGCTTCGGGACGTCCAAGTATGACACAGGCCGGAATGTTAAAAGCATCATTATAAAATGCATGTTTGTTATTACTAACATCATCAGTATCATTATGATTATTACTTTATGTATCAATATACTACTGTCATTAATATTACCATAATTATGATACTAATTATTATTTTGGCGGGGCAGCGCCAGGAGCGTCACGACATGACGGACATGTGCGCTTTATAAGAAGCCACCATTATAATTATTATTACTGATATTATTACTATCATTATCATTATTATTGTCATTATTATTAATAACATTATCATCATCATTACATCTAGTTCCTGTAGTAACTTTGGCAGAAGTATAGTTCTACTATTAATAGTGGTTTTAGTATGAAGAGTGGTATTAGTAGAGGTGGATGTAGTGGTAAAAATTGTGATACTTTAAAAAATGATGAGCAGATTACGTTCGAGAGTCATGCTACCAATAAATTACATGCATGGTATGGTTCACAAATTCCCATGTATATTTTTTTAAACAAACGGACATATTAAGTCGCGCTAAACAGATTGACACAATCATGTTCAAGCCATTCCAAAGTATGAGGCTTCCAGAAAATATAGAGAATGTTTTATAATTTGATTCGATTGATATTTGTTTCAATTTAATCATTTGCACTCATGTTCAATTTGCTATTATAACTATGAGGGTTCGCACCTATGATACTGTCAGCATGTATCGTTTGCTTGGAACCAAAATAACTTTATCTCATATACTGTTACACAGCATTAACGCCCATATGGCTTAGAACAGACAGCATGCACTTGCACCCAATAGTGTATTAGCATGATTAGACTTTAACAACAACAACAGCGAGGGGTATAGAAGAAGAAGAGAAGAAGAAGAAAAGACCTAGAGAAAAGCATCGTAGAATGATACATCTATCGTCACTTTAGTAATCAGATCCGTTTCATTCTATTTACCAACCAAGCTCGAAATTAAATAAAGGATCGGTACCATGGGGGCAGACATACACGTGGAAAGGATTGAAGATGGTATTTGGGTTAATTTTCTGGCTCGACAGAAGAGAATTCTACCTTAGAATCCCGTAATCTGACTTCTGTAAATCTCACCTGATTGGTTACATGATAATATGCCCGCTTATCAAGGGAGAGTTAAGCCGGTAGCAGACTCGCACCGACGCTGCATGAGACGTGGGATAAGAGTGGACGCCTAGTCATGATCACGTGGTCACGGCTTGAGTGGCGCCAAACAATCGTCCACTTTGTTTGCCTATCATTTTTGCGATTTTTAGTGCGAGTATCGATGACTCGTCAATAATTGAATCATGGTGCAAACGAAACAATACCAAATTCCACTACACAGATAATTCAGCAATTATGAACAATAATCAAATTCAAAAGAAGAAAAATGTAATTAGATGTAATAAATTAGGGAAAGACATTGAGACATAAAGGAATAGGGAAAGAGAGAGAAAGAGAGAACAGAAGGACAAACTCAATATTACAAGAAGAAGATAACAAATTTTCTGGAGAATAGAAAATGAACATAAGGTTAAAATAATGAAAAGAAACAGATTAAAATGAAAAAGAATCATTGAAGCACAAAAGCAACCGGCACAAATCATATTTCTCTGAATGCGAATAGGACCAAAGATCGGGATACCTGAGCTATGTGGTTACAATGTCAACAATTACCCATTGACGGTATACGGAAGTCTTTGGCGGAGTTATACCTCATGCTGCTTTGGGGGAAGTTTAGCTAATTTCATGGGCTTGTTAACACTCACATTCCACATACAGAGAAGTTATCTAATTGCACTGAGCTTTGGATAGTAAAAGGACGGGATCATTATGATAATACCTTGGTCAGTGATGCAGAGTTTTAAATAGTTAAATCTGCTGTAATTGTTGTGTTCGGACGCTAACGATTTGCTTTTTTATTTTTATAGATCTGTTAAGAACTACACAAAAACCTGATAATTGACGAGACATTATAGCTTCTGACTTGGGTCCCGGGGAACTAGAAGGTACTTATATTTTTGAAAGTTAAATACAACGGTTCTTGTCCCTTGGGCCATGTATGTAGTACATTTTAGTAAACATTTGGGTAAAGGAATGGAAAATGATATCATATCTAAACTGCACAGAATTGGTAACATTGAAGTCCATTTAAATTGCATCATTTAATATAACAAAAAAGAACTCCCCCCCCCTCGCACTTACTCTGTCCCTTCCTCTCTTCCCCCCTCTCTCCTTCTCTCCAAATCTATGTTTCTCCCTCTACCTGTCTCTCCCTCTGTCTCCCTTACACTTCCCCCTTCTCTCTGTCTGTCCCTATACCTCCCTTTCTCTCCATGCCACCTTTTCCCTGACTATCCGTATCTTCTTCTTTCTCTTTTATCAGACCATGCATATCTTTCCCATTTATATATTTCTATTAAGATAGAATTTCATGTCCTCTCGTATTGCATCCATTTTAAATAAGTGGTTAAGATATTAGCATCACGTGACCTTTATTTCGAAAAGTGGACATATTAGATAGGTGGAAGTCTCTCCTTTTGTTACATTTTGAAGATTGGCGTTGAATTTCAATCATAATACACATCAGGCATCAAAATACACTCTATAAATATCCTACCTTTAGACTGTTCACTCTATCAAATCAGTTGCAAGTTTATTAGCATCATCATTTAGCATTTTATTATAATGTTATAATAATACCATTTTAAGATAATGACTCCACGTATTGTTAATTTTCTAGGTCTGTTGAATGAAAATTAAAATCGCACCGATCTGAAACTATAATACCTACTTGCATTTTGTGTAATCTACTGCGTACCAATTGTTAAAAAATGGTAAATTTAACTACCCCGAAATAAAAGTTGTATATTTTTGACTCCTACATTTCGTGCATACCAGTCGATAGTTATTCAATGTAATTCCGAAGATGAAGAGAATAATATCAAAGAAGGCACAGGTACAGAGACTGCATCGTTAAATCAATGGATTACTCTAGAGAAAATGTTGAGAGATAAAAGGGAAGAGGAGCGGCAAAGAGTGATAGGGAGAGAGAGAGAGAGAGAGAGAGAGAGGGATATATATATATAGAGAGAGAGAGAGAGAGAGAGAGAGAGAGAGAGAGAGAGAGAGAGAGATAGAGAGAGAGAGAGGGAGGGGAGAAAAGAGAGAGAGAGAGAGAGAGAGAGAGGTGGGGGCGGAGAGGTACAAAACGATGTAGGAGAGCAAAGGAATACCGAATATAGAGCATGCAATATGAGTATCAAATTTACTTTAATGGTCTTGTTTTCGAAATTTTCAATCGAGTATTCTTGATGGATTTAGAAGCATGGCTGCTAAGCTTATTTTCATAAGACGCCGTCGAAGTATTAGAATGACCCGTACTGATAAAGCAAACGAAGAGTGTTCTGTGAACTTCATACACGGGCAGCTGATAAAACAAGATTCCTTCATCCTCCGTCACATTGACTTCAAAGCGACGTTCGGCGAAAGAAGGTCATGAAAGATGTAGACATGAGTGAGGGTGGAAGGGAGTGAGGACGGAAGGAGATAATGATTAGTAAAGAGGATGATACAACGAGAGAGAGAGAGAGAGAAAGAGATAGAGAGGGGGGGGGG
>BEXV01000392.1:238546-251616 GCA_003118195.1 Hemicentrotus pulcherrimus
CTGATGTCATGTTGACTATTAAACAGCCTCATCATCAGCCATTCGATCCATTTGGCCTGAAATGTTACCGTGTCGATCATGGTCACGTGACCTCGACAATTATTAGAGGCCTCGTCGAAGACCTGGAGTATATTATCGTATATACCGAATTGATCATTATCCCCCAAGACGAAGAGAGCATAAAAATCGATAACCAGTCTCCGGAACTAAACGTGTAGACCTGTCTAAAAGTAGGTCCGTGGTAATAGTCAGTGCAGAGAATGGACGTTGTGCAATAAACCATGGACAAACGATGTAACAAAATGTCCACGAGAAACCAAACTCCCCGATACCTATTCAAATTTATTCCATTATTTACGGATTCAAACAAGGAACAATCCTTTTATTTATTCTATCCCGAAGTCATGTCCAACCGCAAAAAAAAAAAAAAAGAAAAAGAAAAAGAAAAAAAGAAAAAAAAAAGAAAAAAGATATTAATCATGATATTATGTTAAGTCTTAACACACCATCACTGGGGTATTTGCTCTTCACTGCGAAGCCATATCTCTTTTCCCCGGATAAGACGTATGACGGTCAATATTATATTACCTTGTCTATAAATATTTTTCTAACGTTTGTCGTTCATTTACGAAGTGCTCAAACGGTTTATCTCAGTAAGACTAGTCACGGTATTGATTACTATTTTTAAGTTACACGGAGGAAGGTAAATCAATAATCAACCCTCTCAACGTACGTTTCAATAAAGTCCTACACTGGACTGTATACGTATACCATTTTGGTGAACATGAAGTCCACATTGAATCAAGTATCTATCATCTCATCTTTTAAACATTGAAGTTGTTTATATTGCCGGTAGAATGAGAAGATCTGCACAGAAATGGAAAATATTTATGAACAGGCGAAGAATGGTAAGACATTGCAATGTTAAGACTTTTTACGTAGAACTTACTCATTTTGCGTAGCTACTACGCACGATTCAAATATCATATGTTAAACACTATTGTTGGATACCACCCATTCAAACTGAACGTTTCAGGCATCGTCTCAAGCCCTTGGCTCTGATACTGACAGAATACTGATTCAACGTATATGAAATCATAAGGGTAATCACTTTGTTTCTCGTTGTCAAAATGGAAACAGTTAGAGTTTAATATTAATTGGATATTTAGGTTATCTGTCAATTTAATCATGAATCCTCTACCTTGCAGAACATTATAAAAACTGACCTTTATTGTTCTTTTAAAATATTATATGAGCGGTGTCTCACTTCCTGTTTTTAATACAAAGGTCATTTTAACTTCTTATATTGTATCATTATTCACCTTTAATCTGATACCTTTATTATATTTTTTTGTCGTATTTGATGTTATACTCTAATTTTTTTCTCTCACTTTATTATTTATAGCAATTTTGTGCATATCTATTTGTATTTTACAAAGCAGGACAACATGAAAGATCAGTTTTTCGGTTTTTTTTATCGTAAATTATTTCATATTGTTAGTTTGACTTGTTTATCATTGTGCTTTGATGTAAATATGCTTTATTTATCTAATTTGTTGTCTTTTCTTCCTACTGTTATGTGTATGAGTTTGTTTTGAGAAACTTGTATATATGTGTATTCTTATTGAGACAGGGCCTTTATGGAAGACCAGTTTTGAATCTGAATGAGATACCCTTTATAAATGTGTGAAACAAATAAATAAATAAAAAAAAAACAGTAGATTAACAATATGAAGGTAATAACTTGAATTGTGTATAAGTTGATCCTCAGGGAAACTACGTCAAATTTAGTAGAATACCTAGTACATGTAGTATACACAAGTTTTTTTTCTTGTCCATTTCTCACAAAAAGCAGCAACTCTTTCGGTGAAAAAGATGTACATTCATAATTTTCAGATAAGTAACAACATTTACATTCCCATTTGGAAATGGTGTTAACTAAAGTCTCATCTGTTTTTGTTTGATGCGGTCTTGTCATGGAAGAAGCAATAGTAGTAGAATAGTAATACAGAGTAGTAGTATTCTTTATTGGATAACTTGTATAGAAAAGGGCTAATTTGCCACAAGGTCTTCAGAAAGACCGGCCATCATTGGACGTAACTTCATTGTTGGCCTGCATGCACAATTACGATTGAGAGATTTATTAGTTTAGATGGCATGAAACATAATATATTTCTAGCATCTCCTATTTAGCTACCAGTAAAATATGTATTTCACACTAGATCAGATTTCGTTTTATATCTCATACTTTATCATTGTAGGTAAACGCCAGGCAGCAGATTGTTGGCATGGTAATCTTCATTATTGGTGTTTTCATCCTCAACGCCATCCTCCAGACAAAGTCCTTGCAGAACACCTCACATGTTCCGGATGGTAGCAACTTTATCAATGGGCGTCATCATGTCACTGAGTTAACCTTTGAACCTTTCCCTGACGTGCCGACAAACTGTGTAAAGAGAGTCCACATTTTTGGCAACCTGACCGATATGGAGATCTGGCCAGAACTGTCATCATGGCACAACCTGTTCAAGAGGGGTCAGGTATTCAAACACACCGCTGATGTATTTTGCCCTCTCTACAATTGTACCCTCCGCTTCACGATTGGGACCAATTTAACTCATTTGAAGGGAAAGGATGCTGTCATATTTGGCGCGCTTCCAAAGGCCTTTGAAGGAAGACTCCATGATATGATTTCAGAGGACCCCGAGCCTACGCAAACTTGGTTTTATTATAGCACTGAAACACCCCTTCGTGTCGTCAATTGGAACCGAGATGTACGCATTGCCGATTTAAAGTATCACAAAATAATGACCTATCGTAGTGATTCTGATATTCATATTCCTTTTGGGTATTACCAGAAAAGATTAAAACCTCTCACAAATTATGAATTTAATGAAAGGTACGGACGAAACAAGACAAAACTCATTGCTTGGATGGCAAGCAACTGCGCCCAGGTCTTCTGGCCTCGAATACCAATTGTGGAGCAACTCAGTCGTCGGTTACCGCTTGACACCTACGGAAGATGCGGTAAGCTATCCTGCTTACCGCAACGTTCCGAACTGTGTAATCTCATGCTGCAACAATATAAGTTCTACATGACTCTTGCTAACTCGGAGTGCCACGAGTACATCACAGAAAAGTTCTGGGATCAGACGACAAGCCAGGGTATCGTTCCCGTCGTCTACGGCGCGCCAAAATCGGACTTTCAGAAAATAGGACCTCCAAACTCCTTTATCCATCTCTCAGACTTTTCATCATTGAAAGAATTGGCGGGACATCTTAAGAGACTTGATACCGATCATGAATCTTATATGAAATACCTAGAATGGATTCGAGATTACGAAGTAGTTAGTACATATCCTATCCAGATCACTAACCTTTGCCGAATTATACCCCATTTATACAATGGAACAGTTCCTGAATTACATAGACTTGGCGACTCAACTTGGTACAAGGGGTGTCGAAATCTACCTAATATGGACATTTTAACCCCATTTTGGCCTCGAGAGCAAATGCTTGCTTATTTCACATGGACACCGTGGGGTTCGGAAAGAGATGGAATGAATGAAGGAACAAATATAAAACCATTCTAATTGCTTGGGATTGATGTCATCAAGTACACTTTACAAAAGACCTTTGCTTCTTGTTGTACCACTTATTTTATATTTAATTATTCATATAGTTCAGGGACAAGCCTTTGATAGGTCTTTGTTTACATATTTTGATACTTCTGTTCTGTTGTGTCATTTGTTGAAATTTACTTTGTATTGTTAATGTTTGTTATTGTGATTTTGATCAAATGTGGAAATAAAATGAATTGAATTGAATTATAAAGGAGTCTATCATTTTACATTTTCTTGTCAACATAAATTTGGATGTGATATTAAATCATGTACTGAATCAAATAGTTGTACATGGTGCTCAGATAATTCCATTGTCATGTTCTTGTTAGTCTGTATTGCTTTGTATAACATAAATAGAGCGACAACTCGAAATTTACTCTTTCCATTTTAAAAGTTATTCTAACACGTCAATCATACAGGCTAGAACTACAGCAATATCCCCCCATGATTTAAAAGCTGAAGCTTTTTCTTTTCTTTTTCAATTATACTTTAATTGTTATAAGAATTTCTTAATTGGGTCATTTGAAGCAACAAACTACTATTGCCATTATAAGGAGCTTTAAAACTGCATATTACAATTTTCTAACAGATTTTCTTTAAACACCAAGCAAAAAAAAAACAGTAAAAATGTCAACTTACATTGTTAAATAGTTGTTCAAATTTTAATCAAACCATATATACTACACATATAAAAGTACAAAAGAAACAACATGTTATATCCAATTCAAAAACACAAGATTATGATTGAGCTTATAAATCCTAAATCAGTTTCTTATAATAGTTGACTACAGTGTAGATGGCTGAAAGAAATACAATCCCTCCACTTTTGAGAATGGAAGAGTTCCAGAAGCCTTAATGAGGAGAAACAAAGAAAGGTAGTGGTGCCATGTGTCATTCTACATGCTGACACCAATTTCACAAGCAACTTTTTTCTCTCTTCATTTTATAATTCTAGCTCCCCTGTGCCCTGATAGGGGCGCTAAAGTTGGATTGCCCTTTAAGATATACAGCTATGAATGTGATATTTCAAAAAATAATCACTGGGTTCACAACTAATCAAAATACATGATTACTCTGTACAAAAAAGGAAAGAATCAGATATACATGTATGCATTATCATTTAATACTGAAAATACAAAAACATACATCTTTTGACAATGTCACTCTAAAAAAAAATATTTTGGCTGATCTATAGGCCATTACATTATATAATTTATGTTTGAGATGCTTTATCAAATATGTTTTAAATATATATAGTACTCTCGTGGCAGTTGTTTGAGTTAGTTTTGGAAATTACATGATGATAGCACTTTCAATCAAATATAACTTACATTTAACGTGGCTTGTCTTTGATTTCCAAAATATTCTAAAAATTTACTTTATGAAATAGTAAACCAAAAAAGGAATGACAATATTGCACTGTCTAATCCAACTAATGTACATGTCCTTCAATGCGGCAAGAATCTATAGGCAAACTGTCCAATGCAAAAAAAAAAGTTATATTACACATGCCTTCATTTTGATGTTTACAAGACGGGTTCAAGTTGCCTAATTATGGTGTAATTTTTCCATCGCGCCCACCTGTTGCAATATGTGTGCAGCAAAAGGCAAGCTCCATGCAGAACTCTTGATCATGCCTCTATAGTGCATACAAATATAAGGTTATACACCTGCGCTTTGTAACTTCACCCACAATGCAAATGGCAGCCTTCATGTACATGTATGTGCGACTCCTGGCGTTTTGATCATGTCTTTCTGGACTTTAAACTCATATTATAGTCCTATCTTATAAAACAATTCATGTTTTGCAGCTAGGGCATAAGGGATATGTACTGCACAAGGTTGAGTCACACAGAGACAGATAACACACTTGTTCACTATCCTATTGTGACTTAAGCTGTAAGCAGTGCATTAAATACCCTTGTAAACATGAATAATTTGTATATTTTTCTGATTAAAACTACGAGCACAACAAAATGGCGATATGTTAGGGTGCACCACCTGTGACAAGAGTGGGATAAGATGATACTTGGGTTGTTGCAGGTTCACCTGAAGCAAAATGGCATTCAGCTGCATGTTTACATGACGACAGCAATAAGAATGATTCAATAAGTATCCTGCCATCCCATAAACTTACTTCACATTCAACTTTGCACAATATCATACAGGGTGATTTTTTAAATGAAAACCAGCAATTTAAACTTTCACTGAAACATTTAAGTTATTTTGGGGTTGATGATCAGTGAATCATCAGCATCTCTCATATAAAAGGAAATACAACAGAAAGGCACCACATTTCATAAAATTGTCTTACCGGTATATCTAAATGTGTACAATTCCCATTTTATCTAGATTTCTGAGCTATGCGATTTACTTAACAGCACCGTCCATTTTCCCTTTAGCCTATTGGTAATTCTAGAGGTTGAAAACCAGTTTTATCAGTATTTCTGAGATATTAGTAAGTAAAACACAAAGGCTTCTCACTCTGTAGAAATTGTCTCCCATTCTAATATGCACACAAAACAAAAAAAAAATCCCATTTACTTGTGGGGTAAATTTTGTAATAGCAACAGCTTTATGAGCTCTGCAGCCTTCTTCACAGCTCTGTCAAATTTCACTCTAACCCTAAAGTAATATAGTGCCTAAAATTAACTTGTTGTGGAGGGTAGTAGTATTTCTCAAATACATAAAACAGAACAAAAACAGAACAGCGGATTGTACCCTTCTCTCTCTCCTCTCTACTTTACTAAAGCTGTTTGCAAGTATTATGAAATTTCTATGTATTATCTGATTGTTATACTCAATGTATAATTTTCTGATGGTCAAATAAATAACAATAATAATAATCAGCTCTGTCCTCATATTTCAGGATGAAATCCTGACACTGACAGCTCTAAATTATTATGAGGCAAAGCGGTGCTGTAGTCAAGAGGTTTACACACCTGTCTTGAGAAGGGGATGTTGTGGGGTCAAGCCCCAAAATGGTGACACGACATTTGCTCCTGCGACAATTGCTCCGGGCTTCATTTCGTCTAAGATGTAGGGTTAGGGTTAGGGTTTCAATAGGGTTTTATGTTAGGTTTAGGGTTAGGTTTAGGGTAGGGTATAGTGTTGAATCCAGAGTTGAAGTTAGCCATTCGATTAGTGTATGAAATTTACAGCGGAGCAATTGTCGCCGGAGCAAATGTCATGGAATCTCCAGAATAGCACTACGTACTGTCCATTACCAAGACATTAATCTATATATGCTACTGTCCATCAAGGAGTTAAATGGATTTCAGGCGAAAGGAATTCCCTGAATGTTGTGAACTTTAAAATCGGTAGCCTACCATAGTTCAGAGCAGGCCCAAGATCAGAATATGTATACGTTTAGGTAGAGGAAATTACACCATACACCATCTTTGCTTTCTGTTAGTTTCCTCATCTTCATCAATGTGCATTTTTGCACATCTTGAATGTGATTTTGAAGTAAAACAGAACTATACAGACTGGAACCTTCAGCTCTACCTCGTGGGACTTATTTACTACTGTACTACATTTCACCCTCAAATGGAATAAATATAATAACCGAAAACCCCCTATTCTTGTTAAATGTTTACCGGTTAGTAGAATCAACAAACGTACTGCAAATGTATATGTATAAATAAATGCTTTAAATTTGCACACAATCCTCTCTATTGTGAATAACCATGAATACTTTCATCTTTACTCAATGTGTACAGTAGTCATATCTTGGAACACTGCATCCCTAAAATTTATCGAAACATAATACATATCTATCTCTCTGAGATATGTATACTTGGGTGCTTAATATGGAAAGGTATAGAGAATGCAGTAGTTTAGTACCGACTGAGCTCTTTGCTCTTCATATCTTGTAACTTCTTGAATCATTCCTCTCGTGTGAAATTCAATTCTCTACGAAAGTGGATAACGATCATCCAGAGTGGCACAGCAATCTTGTGTTCTACTCAATGCATTCATTCCTGGATCTATTATTCTAATATTCTACCCTTCACCTCACAGCTAACAGTATACTGATAATAATAACCAAGTGTGACACTGCACTGCAATACTGTACGGTACTCTCAAAGCTCATCTATCTCATAAAGGTTCCGCATCTTCAACATTGAAGGACGCTGACAACTTCAACCAACAAGAAGATTTCATTCCATCATTCAACATGACTTCATTCCTTCTTTGGTTTACCCTCCTTCTTGGAATCGCCCTTTTTGTCTATGGGGGCGTCCTTTCCGATCCACTTTCCGAAGAGTAGGGGTCGGCAGGTGTTCTCTATGGACTCCAGTGGGTCGCCGATCTTGAACACAACCGACGCCATCTTGTAGCCTACCAGGAGAGTGGTGAGCATCAGCATCAGCTCCGGGGCATCTATAGGGATGTAGTCCAGGGTTTCCATGGTGAGGAGGATGCTGCAGAGGATGGTGGCTTTGGTCATGCTACAAGGAGAAAAGACACCGAGATGCATCAAGGGTGGTGAGATAATAATAAATAATAGGCATTTCTATAGCGCCATCTATCTAGAAATTCTATTCAGAGGCGCATTTATTATAACCCCGGCTTGAGCCTAGATGCCAATTGATGTATGAAATGGAATAAAGTCAAATCAATCAATCATTACAGCGCTCCAACATTTCAAGGAACTAATTCCTGCCAGGTACCCATTTACATCACCTGGGTTGAGTGTGGCAAATGTAGATCAATGTCTTGCCAAAGGACATTAATGCCGCGGCGGGACTCGAACCACGGACCTTGTGATCGATAGTCCGGTGACGTATCCACTCGACTACGACACCTCTATCAATGGTAATGCCTTGTTCACATATGAGGTGGTGACCGACTGCATTTTATTTAATGATGATGTAAGGTATGATACGCTTCACATTTTTGTATCTTAAAGCACAGAGCTAAGACCTTTGTTGCTATTCATTTACACATAAACAATCCCGATATCTGAACCAGGCTTACAAGGGAAAGAAGGTAAAGCAATAGGATTCTTAACTACCGGTAACTTGCCAGGTTGGGAAATTTAGTATATAAACCATCTAAGTTCCTAACAGAGTACTTATCAATCACTCTCTACAAGTACAGAAATAAGATTCTACATGATATGTACATTCAGTAATGGTTTGAGTGATTTAGAATGCCATCCATCTATCTTCCTACTCAAGCATGTATTTTTTATTTATCTATTTATTTATTTGACATATTTGACATAAAAAAAAATTAAAAAAATATACAGGATAAAAAAGACACAATTGAATCAGCAAAGCTGTTTTTCATTGACCTCCTGTTAACATAATTAAACATTTCCAATCCTAACCAGTGGGATTCTTTTTATTGCATCAATCAAAATATAAATAGGCTTTGAATGTATCATCAATCTCGACATGTAGAGCAATAACAGTCCACATGTACATGATATGTACATACATCGATGGTTTGAGTTATTTAATATGCCATTCATCTATCTTCCTACATAAGCATGTATCATCAATCTCTACATGTAGAGCAATAACAGTCTACATGATATTTACATACATCGATAGTTTGAGTTATTTAATATGCCATTCATCCATCTATCCTTCTTGGTTTATTCCTAGATGTTAATGCTTACAGATCTAATGGCCATCTAGCTTCCACAGTCGTATATACAGTGTATGTATACATGGGTTCTAGGACAGTACTAACCCCCTGGACAACTAACCAGAAGGACAACTACCCCCCAAACAACTTCCCCCTAGGATAATTGTCTGGGGGGTAGTTGTCCGGGGGGTAGTTGTCCGGGTGGTAGTTGTCCGAGGGGTAGTTGTCCTAGGGGGTAGTTGTCCTAGGGGGTAGTTGACTGGGGGTGGTTATTCGGAGGGTGAATGTCCAGGGGGCGGGTGTCCGGATACCGTATACATGAGCTTGTGCTCACTCTCTCTCTCATGTCGTCTAATCATGAATGCCATAACCTGTAACAAGGATTCAAACAATTTAATCTTTGTTTTGTTTCGTGTCTCTGCCATGCGTGTGAGTGTAATGGACATGAAACAACAATCCCTACGTGTAAATCTTTGAATGCATACTACTTACAATGATGGGTTGAGTAATTCATTCTGTGTCGGTTTCCAGGCTCCTCTCAGAACTCTTTCAAAGAACCTCATGAAGGCGCTTCCAGATCCTGTCAAGACGGATAGAAAAGTCAGATATGTTAGAAACCTGAATCTATCATTTTAAGATTTAATTTCAGTACACAAGGCAACCATGTGGGTACTATATTCATTTGTTAACCAAGCGATAGAAATTATCGCTGAAAAGAAAAGGACGGACAGTCAGAGGGAATTAAAAAAAGATGTTTGTGTGATTTACCAAGAGGGCTGGCTATAAAAAGGTGTTTGTTTTTCAATGGAAGAGTTTAATTACAAAAAAGAGGCTAAATCCACTTTGGAGAAAAAAGAAATTGTTTACCAGGTTTTGTACGGGCGTCTATGGAAAGCTGATATTAGAAGGTGCATTTTTTTCATAATTGCTCCCAAAATTGAGGTAAATCATTTTGATGAAAGACAGGTACCTAAGTGAACAATGTTCTGATATCAATAACTCAAATTTATCAAAAGTGGATTTAGCTCCTTTGGGAATTAAGCTCTTCATTTGTTGGGTAATATTTCATTCATGGTTGTGCAGATAATAAATGTGCAGAAGACATACAATTGAATGTGACTCTTAAATTCTGTGTTAAATCCATTTTATTTTTCATCAATACAAGAAATAGGCACAAGAAAAACANGTCAGTGACACAAAGACGTAACTCCATTTTGGCCATTTTAAGAAAAAGTGGTGCATGTGTCACTGAAAACTTGGGTCTTACGGAGTTAAGTCTATATTTCACTAGCCATTGACTGCAATAGAGTGATGGGTGGAGTTCAGTCTTTGTGTTTCCTGGAAAACCCATATTGTTAGGAACATTTTGATATCAAATACTCATTTTGGCAAAATATGGAGTTACGTCTTTGTTTCACTGAACTCTCGAATTGATATTTGATTTACTCAAGAAAGACAAGACAGTTATGGGCTATGAGGAATAATCATATAGTTCAGTAACACTAAACTTACACTCCGCAGAGAAAGATTGTCAAGTACATATTTGATATAAACTCATCTTTATCCAATCAAAATAAGCCATGCATTACCACCTTTAGCTGTGGGTTATCACTTTTTGATGGGAGCATTTGTACACGGTTGGCACCATAGGGAAAGAATGAAGGACTGTCATTGAGTCATTTGACCAATTAGATAGCGAACACTCTAGAATCCATTGTAAAGTCAAACATGCTTTTGTGACGACCTGTGTACAAGGACGACCTGTCTACAAAGACCAAATTATTTTGTTTCCCTTGAAAATGGTTTCTCATTGAAACATTGAAAAGTGAGCGTACCTCTGACAGTTCCAATGATGACCATGATGATAAAGCCTTGAGGATAGACCTGAGCAGCCTGAAGCACTCCTAGTCCAACCTTACGCGCCCTGACTGCCTCCTTCATGGGACCTATCACAAGCTTTCCAGGGAAACTTGTCACCAGCTTGTAGAATATATCAGCAGGTGAGTAAAATATCATGTACCTGGAGACAAAAAAAACACAAATAGGTTTCTTTATCATTACTTTCACATATGTATTGATAACCTATCACACAAAACTTTCAATCTGGTTGTAGACAGATTTATGCATATCGGTATATTTATCACTTTTCCTTTTAAAAAGAATCAGGTAACATTGTCTCAGATTGCGAAACAAAATCCTGGATTTAGCTCATGCTGCAACGATAATTATAAAGATTTAGATCAATCAAGAACCCCATGACTTTTACAATCTGATCGCCTGTCTGATTATCAAGATATTTATGATTTAAATCTGAAACTAAATTTTTCAGTTTGCCTAACAGTTTTCATAACACTACAGTCTATTAGGGAAAATGAGTATGGTAAAACCGGTCACTCAAAGATTTGTACTTTTTTGAGGCACTTCTTGATCATTTGAAGCGCGATTCTTTTAAGGCTTCAATATTATACAATATCACCGACACTGATAACCCGTAGGGCCATGCATCTCAGATTTAACATTGTTAAACGATGCTTTTAATTTAAAAATTAGAAAATACCTAAAACTAGGAGAGAGTTATGTATCAGTTATGTGGATTGGTTAGTCACAATGATCCTAACTATATATCAACAATTTGACATTTACTGGAGTGAAACCCTTATACTATAGTAGGAAGTATTACCAGCCCCAAGTATGAAATCATGTCTAATAATTTGAACAAAGGAAAGAGTGTTGTCTTATCAAAATTCAAAACGGGTTAATGAAAGTTAGAAGTCAAGGAGCAAATGTTTAGTCAAGTAGACCTCTATGGGCCAAAGATACTTTATTTTAACATTTTTGGCTATGGAAAAATCTATATGAAAAGTGTCGGGAAAATCGGAAAAAACAAAAATCAGTTTCTTTAATAAATGGCATTTTTATGTGATGGTGACTTTTCATTCACATGCTCTTACACATATATGCCTGCAGAAATTTACTGTGGCAATTTTCATCTTCACACCCTACACTTTATGATAATCCATTGCTTACTGGTAATTTTTAAAATTTTATTCAAGTTATTTTACACATATATTTTCACACTTGACTACTATTATTTTGCTCTCAAAATATTAGATATTACCTTTAATTATGATAGAGAGATCAAGAAATGTATTTGTGCAGTGGCTGTAGTTACTCAAAAAAAATCAGAACCTACTTGTGCAGTCAAACCTACTTAAAGCGACCACCTGTCTACAGAGACCACATATTTTGTTTCCCTTGAAAAATAGTTACTCATTAAAACATGTACTAACGGAACGTGTACATAAAGACCACCAGCCTGTACAGACCACTTTTCTTGTCTCCCTTGGGTGGTGTTTATAGACAGGTTACACTGTACTAACAATTTGATTAACAACGGAGATGACATCTTTCTTACCACACAATAGTTGCAATGCCAATCTTCAAGTGGTATGCAAAAGGAGCCAAGAGGGACTGTCCTAGAAGGGCATTGCTAAGTATGTATCCAGCAAAACAAGATAGCATGCTACAGAGCCAGCAAGCAAGGGGGTTGTTCTCGGCCAGTGACACAAACCCTGCATGGAAATGGAATGATGAATGGTGAACACGTGCATGAAGACAGCAGAGAGATTGCAAGTGAAAAGAAACACAGATGCCTTTCCACATTGGAATGTTTATCATACTTCGTTAAAAAGGTAAATGAATTTTTGCATGTATTACACACAGAATTTTTAGTTAGGTGCGCAAAGTAATTTGCTACAACAATTTCATTTTTGAACATGAAGACAACAGAAAGATGGGGGATAGTAGAATGACAAAGAGAGAGAGAGAGAGAGAGAGAGAGAGACA
>BEXV01000393.1:21913-36468 GCA_003118195.1 Hemicentrotus pulcherrimus
AAAAAAAAAAGAAAAAAGAAATCATGGATTTAGCTCATGCTCCAACCGTTATTATAAACCTTAGTATAGGTCATACACAAATCCCATGACTTTTACAAGTCAATTGCCTGTCTGATTATCAAGATGATTGGAATTCGAAATTTCAGAATTCGTTTTCCTAACGGTTTTCATATTCACTACAGTCTGTTTGGAAAAATGTGTATGGTATAAAAACGGTCGCTCAAAGATTTGTTTATAAACTGTTTCGAGGCACTTCATGATCATTTTGAAGCGCAATTGTTTTAGGGCTTCAATATTACACCATATCACAGAGACTGATAACACGTAGGCCATTCAGCTCAGGGTCCCGTCTTACAAAGAATTGCGATCGATCGCAGTTTTGAAACAACGGTTCTCATTGGTTGATAGTGCGCGTGATACATGAGCGTATTGTACAGCACGCGCATGTAACGATGATCTTGATAGGCCATTGCCATGTTGAGATTGAAATCAACTATTTGTAAGACGGGGCCCTGATTGTTAACTTTTGTAATGTTTGTAATTAACTGATTATAGCTCGATCGCACGATCACATCTACTTCGGATGATCGAGAAAAAAGAATCACCTCAAGGGCAATAACCTATTGTATGTCCCATAGAAATCATGTTTGGATTACGTAATACATCATTGTCATGTTAGCACGCTTCAATAGGTGACGCACGAGGCTACTGAAATCGATTTTTTTTTCTCCAAAGTATAGTTGCGATCGAGTTTTCGGCAAATTTTTATAGCCGCCTGTGGTTTTAGTGGGTTTTAGTGTGGGTAATGCGATCGTTGGATATACACTAAAGCACGCCACTATACCTTTGAAATTTAGGACATTTTGGACTTACTTAACAGTTATATGAGTTTGTCCCTCGATAAACTAGAACTTTTGAATATGCATTAATCATTACCCTATCAGTTAACTTGTAAACACTTCGCCTACAGCAACATAGTCGAAAATGGCGCACGTGATGCTTACTTCTTCGTCACGTGACCTCCTGGCTGGCGCCGCAGTATGGCGGCTTAAAGTTCATTGAAATCTTACACAGGACTGACACTGTGTTTTGCGCGAGATTTACAAGTGTTTAGAAATATCTTCCCAATGAAAGCATGTACAGATAAATCAACTTCACATGCACATGTTCGGCAACAGTCAAAAACCGTAATTAATCTCTAACATTACACTGATCTCACCTTTTTTTCATCAGTAATTTTCACTCACAAATCGTACTCATCAATGGGGGGAAATGTACAACTGATGATAACAAGACAGACAGTCAGTCACAATGTGTATTTTTAATGGACGGTGCCGCTGATTTATTCATTCATAAACTTCGCAAAACACTTCTCTTCAAAACCGGCTGAAGAGATAAATATCACAAAACATTCTTTTTTTTTGCACAACAAAAAGTGACATTTAAAGCAAAATAAGTCATCCAAGAATGAAGATCTTCATTAGTACAAAAACAAAACGAAGCAAACAAAAACAAATGGGAAATAAAGGTAGATTCTCCTGGTCAAATGTATAATATTTTAAAGTAAACCCAACAAATATTTTGTAGTAGTCAAATAAAATGACCTTCAAACTTTCATCTTTTCTTTTCCAAAATTAGGTGATTTCATCAGGGAGGTCGCGATGTTACTGTCACAAAAAGCCAGCATTGTAACACACCTGCAATTTAAAACAGATTACAAAATCAAACACTACAAAAAGCGATACAATTTTACACCTTTCTTGGCTATAATCAAAATGCAGTGATTGATGATATACAGCGGTCCAATCGACAGATGTTTTTGGTTTGTTTATTTGCCCGTCTTTCTCAATATTTTTTAGGATTGATGATTATAGGAAGTGTGAGTTCTATGATTAAAATCCCTTCAATAAAAATAAAGTGGTCTCTGGGCAATTTATGATATCTAAAGAATGCATCTGGCAGATATATCTAGGATGATCTATGAAGTGCTAAATACATTCACTCATTTGTTTACCTTTACATAAGCATTAAAAAAACAAATATTTTTTATTCAATATAAATAATCTTACACATGGGCTTTGCCACTATTCTAAACCAGAAGGACATCAACTCATATGCTTTTAACACAGAGTTTAAGATCTTTCTGGCCCTTAGCAGATGCATGTTGTTACTGACCAGGATAATATGCGACATAGCCTAACATGGTACTAAAACAACCCATCATATTAGCTAGAATGATTAAGAACCCAGCTATTAGAAACGATGGAAAATACATTCATGATCAAGATTAACAGAGAGCAATTCAGTCCCAGCATTACATTTTTCATGAAAATATTGATGAATGTTTATATACTATATTTTATCAATACATTATCAACCCTGAATTAATCATTTCATTGCATATTATAACACCTTATACTAAATTTACCAGTAAATTTCACCAACTATCACTAATAGCCATTACATTTCACTAATAAATACACATTTACTTCATATTTAGTTTTAAAATAATCAAATCTCGCAAGCACACACATAGCCTGCATGAGAACAATGGAATAGCATGATGTAAGTATGTGAATCCTGTTATAACGAAGCGTAACTGGCATTGTAAAATGCATTTGTATTAAGTAATGAACATTAAAAAAGGGGAAATGTTCAAATTATGCAGCATTCTGTTATAACAAGATTACCATGTATATTGCATAACAATGTGTAAACATTGTATCAGGAACATCAAATTCTCAATTTCAGTGTCATAAAACTTCTTTATTGGACGGTTTGGTTGTGGATTGCATAACTAGAAGAGAAAATATCATACAGCAATACTTGAATACATGCACATGAATATTAATGACATGATATATAACTAAGTAGCATACCCTTTTTTCCAGTGAAAATATGTTGGTTCTAAGACAACTATTTTTAGATTACAATTGAAATTTGCATACATCTTTTTTTCATGAAAGAGATTTGAAATTTGAGATGATTCAGAACTTTTTTTTAAATGCCAGAACTTATTTGTGCATATCAAGTAATACATCCAAAATTAAGCAGTTACTGGATGATATACATGTAGAATGAGCAGTTACTGAATGATATACATGTAGATTTTAATTTCATGCACAAAAAAGAGAGAGAAATGGGGCAAACTTCAGGAAGATGCATGTTTGCAATGAAACATTACCTGAAAAAGAAAGTTTGTTGGAATAATGAGTCACATATCACCGGCTTATGCCAATGAACTTGGTGATCTGAGAAGAGAATGGGGGATTTGCCATGAATGGCGATCGGTAGCAGATTGGATACATGTACATGTAGGTGTTAAGATAGAACGACACCTGAACGACAGGGAAGCTTTTGTTAGGGCTTGAAGGCTTTAATCGACTGAAAACTACTCAATCATCTTGTGAGTACAGTCAAACCTGTTTTAGTGACCACCTGTCTACAAAGACCACCTGTCTACAAAGGCCACATATGTTGTTTCCCTTGAAAATGGTTTCTCATTGAATCATGTACTAAAGGAACCTGTCTACAAAGACCACCTGTCTACAAAGGCCAATTTTTGTGTTTCCCTTGGGTGGTCGCTATAGACAGGTTTGACTGTACTTCCTGATAAAGATGGGAAAGTGGATGAAGAAGAAATATAATAGGGAAAGTCACACAATTAACATGGTTTCTTGTAAGAAAATGAAAGAGTCAATTTGCCTGGTAAAACAATGATTCTGAAAAAAAAAAAAAACCTAAGTCACAAATTATATTTTCTCCCACACTAAAGATGTTAGAGTGATGTCATTAATTCTCTGTGTTTCATGTTTGGGATTGTCCATGATTTAGGTTTTAACTTAAAATTTCATAGCATAATTCAAAACATCAATTCACTTATCTATTTATGTTTTATTTAAAATACATGGTTACTGCTGATTCACAAGTCATACACCCTTACAAAATTCAAAATCTAGAAAGAAACCATTAACTTGCTGGAAAATGGTCGAATCATATACCGATAAGTTCATAAATATTGACTATTCTTTCTTGCTTTGCTAAAATGGTTTTAAAATGAAAAAAAAAGACACAACATGTTTTAAATGCATTGACTACAAAATTGTACATAAGACATGAGTCCAGAAAACAAAAAGTTTTTCATAAGGCCATGTCCATGATAAGATTTGGTCATTTCCTGTTATACTGCCCTCACATGGCAGCCATGTCAATTTGTGAGGATTAGAAATGATTCAAAGACAAAAGAAATATAACCCCAAGGTGGCAAAAGATTGATTGATTGTTATACACAGTGACTTGCTCTCTCATCAACATTGTAATAAATTAACCATCTACAACAAAAAAAAATAAACCTGAATAACAACATTTGTATTCATGCAGGTACATGAGGGACGTGTGCTCCCATATATTAAACTCCTTGATGCATAGTTTATTTTTCATGATGCCTCATGGTTTGTTATGAAGCCTGTACAATGTCATCCCGCCGTGCAATGTCAAACAAGATACAGCACGTATGGGGCATCGCCGCGGTGATCAAAGTCACGCACAAAGTCATTCTGAAGGTCGAGATAAAGAGGGTCGCAGACAATGGCAAGCGCACAATGCACGATGTCTCCTTTATATAACACCTTCAGGCGGCCAATTGAGCTGTCGGATCAGGCCTCCCTTGGGTCGGGCATACTTGCCGTAGATTTCCAGAGAGTGCTGCAGCTCTGACGATCTCCAACCGATCTTGCCAGCGGTGGTCTTGGGGAAGGGTTTGGGGGAGGTGTCAACCTTGATGTACCTGGAGATGGGTGTGATCGGAGGCAGGACCAGGGGTGGTGGAAGCTCTATCTTCTTCACGTCGCGCTTCACAAAGTCGTCTTTCACAAGCTGAAATGATGACAAATTTAAAGAAATTTTCAAATAGTAACATAGGATATATTTTCTAACCTCAAACTTCACAAGGTTGTCTTTGTCTTTAGCAAGCTAAAAAGAATTCATAATGACAAAACGTGTAAGATGAAAGTAACTCCACATTGTTTTGATATATTCTGTATTATAGTTATTATAAGTATTATACACAAAATTCCTACATAATAAAAAGTAATGTTAGTGGGGATGACTAATGACACGTATACTATTAACAATAATAAGAAAAATGTAATGAAACATACCTGTACTGCAAAATAGAATTGTAAAGAAGGATATATGTATGTATGTATATATATATATATATATATATATATAGCTGTTCAAAATACTGCATTTTACAATATATTGTAATATACATAATGACAAATAAACAATTGTTTTCTTCTAGGAACCTACATTAATAACTTTTAAAAGACTGAGCGACAAACTGTATTTAAAGACCACCTGTTTATTACGAATAAAGACATAAAACATCTGGTGGGGAAGATGCATTTCATGATAATAATCACAATTTTAAACTACATTTACATGTCAGTCAAAAATTTGATCTCAACTTCCTTGTGCTGACATAAAACTACCCATCTCTGAAGTCAACTATTATCTCTTCCTTTAGGTAGTTTATCTAGGTTAGACTGTACCCATAATCAGAAAAATCTGAGTGATCACAATATACCATTTACATAACAAATTATTTAATTCACCTGTTACAAATAATTATATTTCAATAGTCAGAATGCAAATTGCATACATTAATTGGTGCTAAGTGAGACAAACATTATGGCTTTCCTACCTAACAACAAAGATGAAATTTGCATTCTGACTTTTGAAAGGCTATGTTTTCTAACAGCTAAATGAAATAGTTTGTAACTGAGGCACTTAACAAAGATTTGTGCATTAAATATTAGTACAGATGAGTCATAGGGCATACATGTCACTCAGAGTCAGAGGTCAAACTTACATCTTTGTAACTGCCTCCAAGGAAGCCCCAGTATTCTGGCCACCTCTTCGATGCTGTTTCTTCATATCTGATGTGGTCCTTCCTAAAAACAGATCAAATAAGACTTAAAATGATTTATGATGATTAACAAACAAATACATAAAAGTTTCCACAAATCAGAACTACTTAATGTTATGTTAACAAATCCACTCAAAGGTACCGGTACCCCATTTTGCATACTGCTTCTTGGATAAGATTTGTTTAGGATTAAGATTTAGATAGGTAGATTGAGAAAGAAAAAAAAATAATCTAGCCACAGGTCGATGATGATGATGATGACGAAGAAGCTGTAGAGATATATATGTAACTAGAGTCAGAACATAGACATTGTCAAACTCTGATTAATAAACTAAAAAAAAACAAAACAAGTATAGCCACAATGCATATTTTGCTTTAATCCTTATAGTCTACATGTTCTGAAAAGTTACAAAAAGTTTCAAGAATATGGCTTTGGAAGACTTTTCAGAATCACCAAGATATGAATATGTTCATGATATTTGTGACCAATACTGTCAGACTTGCAAAAGGGAGAGAAAGAGAGAGAGAGAGAGAGAGAGAGAGAGAGAGAGAGAGAGAAAAAGAGAAAACAAGAAAATGTCATGACTGTTCAATATGGCTCTAGATCTACAATATCTACAGTACACAAAACTAAAAAATTATTGAATGAAACAAATTATAATTATGCTGTAACAGGTAGATTCTATACATGGAATAATATTTCTTATTTCATGCGAAAACATGAGTATACAACCTGTATATCACCCAAAATGAAGTATATAGTTCTACAACTACCCGGTATCATATTGTAGGCTTAGTTACGTTACTCGTGGCACATCATGACATGTAACTATATTATAAATACAACAAAATTTCAACAAAAATGCAAACTAATACTCACCAAACTTGGTCATTGGCCACAAAGTTGAATCCAGCAAGGGCTTTGCCGGTCGGTTGAGAAGGTTTCTCCGCCATTTTAGTCCCCGAAACTAGCAAAAATCACAATTTTTCCTGTCGAAATGAATTCTCTGCCACCTGCAAACGCACAAGTTGTTATCTTCTAGTGCTACCAAGAATGCATATACACTACACTCTATTTGTATGCACCGCATGAGTATCCATAACAACTGGACGCCCATCAAGGTCAAATGGTCCGTAATGAATTGATAGACGCCTCCACTGCGTGCAGGGGTGGGAAATTCAACGGAGGGACAAACTTATGGACATAGGGGCACAATCCACAAAAATGTAATGTATGATTAAAATTGATATGAAATAACGATGATGAGATATATATAGTTAATATTTCATCAATAAAAGAAGGACTTAATGTGTTTTCTTGGAATGATTTTAACCGTCTGCAGTCCTCTCTGTGGTTTATCGCCAGACATTTTTATACCTTACCTGTCTGCATTATGGTAGCCACCCGTCTGGAGAGGCTACTCATTTTCCACACTCGGTACTCGCCCCATTTGCATCGAAAAAATCGCCTAATAATTAGGAAGTATACCATCTGGTCGTACGAATTGGATAATTTCATGTTCTGTGGTATCGCAGCTTGGTGCTCCTACTGTGAATTAACGGGAAAAGGGATCAATTTTGCCATAATTCTCGAGTGAAACTGGGAGAGGTGTGGACTATCGGGACGTTTCGGCTGCATTCGGAAAACCTGGCTAGACTTCGGCCTTGCAGATATTATTAGCCAGACTGGTGCAAATATACATGGCATGTATGCACATACAAACGTGGGTATAGCAGAATGCACCCCTTGTAGCGAGCCTTCTACATAGCTAGCTATCCGTGCATGTATAGTGTGTGCGCATGCAGCAATGTGAGCATGCAGTAGTATCATCGGTCCAGAAATCATGGCAGGCGCTTAGGTGAAGAAGCCACATGAAAGGTTGTAACGAGCGGAGGTTTCGCCGTTTTAACCCGGGGAAGGTGCCTAGCCCGGCGATTTCTGCATACATTTGTTACATGAGTATGGACCGCCAAACCGAGTCTTTTGTATGCCTAGGTTTGATAGGTAAGTTTCTGCATTAATGAAGGTTTTTTTTTCATCCCTGTCCCTGTTACACAGTCAGTGTTTACCGTTTTTCTTTTTGTCATGGATTAGAATGAAGACTGACTGAGCTGAATGAATGACGACTTTTCACGCACCTGGGCCGGGCTGGGCGAGCCTGGAGCTGGACCAGAGCAATGCTGTGCGCAATTGAGTATTGAGCCTGTGGAGTTGTCCAGGCCAGAGCCCTGTCTTAACTCTTATTTGCGATTGATATCAATCGCAACTCAGCTAGGTGTATGTACATCAGAAATGGGAGACTTTAAACTTGCGATTGATTGGAGGACTTAGATCTAGATCTACGATTGATTGATTTGGATCAATCGTAACTCTTTATAAAAATGTTTGATTTTTTTTGCAGGCTAAAAAAAAATAAAATCAAACATTAAAAAAAAAGTAAAATAGCAGAATATTTGTAGTAGAGTCTAGCACAGTCTAGTCCAGATCTAGGAGGGGTGAGGTCTGTCGAAATCTAGGATAGATTCTAGATAATTAATAATAGACTAGACCTAGAGTCTAGTCTAGATTGTCTGATTTTTATTATTAGGCCAATTTATTCATTAAATCTAGATCTATTCCTAACTAGACTCTTCTGATGACTCATCTTTTCCGCATTTTAATGTTGTTTGACTTGATATTTGAGTTGTAAAATGAAATGCCTATTTGTTGATTTTAAGTCAAATGTTGATAGACTATGATACTGGCTATGGACTAGCTAGGCCTATGGTAATTTAATTCTTAAAAGTAAAACGAGAAGAGAAGAACAAAAAAATANCCCCCCCCAAAAAAAAAAATTGTTAACAAACACAAAATGAGGCAGGTCTAAATAAAAAAAGAATACTGTTAAAGGAGGGGCAAAAAACTAACCTTAAAAAGTGGATCAAGATGGAAATAGGTTTTTAACTATGAGTTGACTGAAATTTTGTTTTTCTTTCGCCATAAACTACACTGTAGCTAAGTATTTAGTTTACTGAACTTAAATGTCCAACATGCGACAGGAAAGACATGCATAAAAATTTGCTAGTAAATGCAGATCCCCATCTGAATCTGTCCTGTTCCTGGTCCAGCTTCAATTTTTTTTTTCTAGTCTAACTCTAAGCTTGAAAGTGGTGAGCGTGATATGGCCCTTCAAGGTAAAAAAAAAAAGAAAAAAAAGAAAGAAGAGCTCTGGTAAGAAAAACAAAAATTCACAAATTTTTAGTGATGAGACCAACTCTGGTTCTGTATTGAAGTCTTTATTTTTTGTTGTATTACACTGGTGAGAAGAGACTTCACTTTAAAAGAAATTAAAAAAATAGCTTGATATTATTCTAATTGAGAAGAAAAAAAAATCAGCTCCTCTGATTACAGATCAGTTTGCTTAAATTAAATGTGTTAGGATCAGTTGGTTGTAACTTGCCTGGCAGTACAGTACATGTACATCTACAATTTTTCAAATTCCAAGCCAAAAAATTTGACTATCAAAAAGGAATCAAACATTTTGGCTAATGGCTATACATTTATTTAAGATGAAATAATCAACAACAAAAAGAGTGTATAAAAGTGAGAATTTTTGCACAATGGCTTAAAAGCTCTCATTCTCTCTTGTTAAGACAGGTTGGAGCACTTGTTTTGTGAGATTAAGATCCTCACAGCCAGCCGTATTCATTGTCAGTGAAATTGTCTCAAGGCAGCACTGAAAAAAGTTTATCATATATAGATTTGGTAAGCTGAGCACTGTGAGCAGCATGCTAGTTAACACGATGATTAACAGTCAGTAGTCTGCTAGCAGAAAGAAAATAAATTGGCCAGGTTGACTACCTGATTCCATTCGCAGCTCACACCAGTGATTTATCTCAATGCAGTGCACTAAGGTTCATTCGGAATAACTTTGATAAGGCAGAATGAAAGCAGGAGTTTGTGAGCAGAAACAAGTTAGTTGGTCAGAATGACTTGCCATTACCAGCAAATTCTTGTGTAAATGACCGTATCGTCTGGCACCGCTGAAGAGGTTTGTTGAAAATGATTTGGTAAAGGCCAGGTGAAAGCAAGAGTCAACTTTTAGAAATAAGAGGATTGTTCATCGACTCTCTTGAACATGTACAAAATGTATGTACCTTCAACCAAAGCTGATGAAGGGTGCGTTTAAGCTCAATTTTGAAGGCAGAATGAGCGATTTGAAACGTTCATCTTAAACGCTCGTCGTAATCGCAGTTCCGCGGTATACTGTTTATGCTCACTTCTCTAGCTACTCCAGGCAATTCTAGCTGGGTGGCCTTGCTACTGAATTTGCAAGCCTGCACTGCGCAGGCTACGTAGACCCACTAGAGGTCAGTGCGTTGACCCCATTTAAACGCGTTTACAAATGACTGTGCGTTTATGCTTCCCCAGAATCTCTGATTTTGCAAAATCAGCGATCGTAAATGCACCTTTTTGTGAGTTTACGACGTTCGAACGTGATCGCCGTTGTTCGGTGATTCAACAAAAGTGAGAAAGGACGCAACCGTCTTTTAAACTAAATGCGTAACAGATGCCCAATTCTGGCCAGAAAAAGTTGAGCATAAACATACCCTTACAAAGTTATCTTCTTCATTCAGGTTTGGAAGTTTGCTGCAACCAAGTCTCTACCCGCACCCAGGAAGTCACACGATAAGAAATATTGCTCTATATTGAAAATCAGATCCTTCTCATTCCTTGGGAGGCTACTCTTGTCTAAAGAGCCATAATTTTCTTGCTGGTATTTCACAGCAGGAACAATGATAATATTCATAATCATTACTGTACCAAAGTTGACAGGCAGAATGCATGTGCAGATCAATTTGTACAGACAGTACAGGTGCACAGACATGTATGAAAGGAGCCGAAAAACAAAACTTTTTCCAACGTGATGGTGGTATTGTCTGTAATATCTATCTATTGCTTTTCTCAGAATTTTCTTTTTTTTTGTTTATTATTTTAGTACAAGCAATTGTGATGCAATTAAAGAGCACAAATGGGTCGGTTTGTAATATTACTGGTATAGCTGCTTGCTCTTTTTTGCAGCTCATATTGAGAACAAAGAGCAAAGACACTTGCATACCGTAACTGTTTTGCAGTTATTTGTCAAGTGCAAGTTCTTTCAAACTGGAATTGGCTTGTTTTAATCCTCTTGTCTAGGTTTGAAATGTCACAATTACTGACAGTAGTGATAACATCCTACAGTGTATGCACTGTGCAGCGATAAGCCGATAACCTGGGCAATATCATCCAGACACCTTAAACAGTTCCAGATACGATCAGTTCTTGATGTATTATACCATGGAGTGATTTGACTTTTAGTCTTTTTTAAAATCCTGAACTTTCTGGTTTCTGGTTGCCCAAGATATGGTAGACATTGTGGCTAATAGTAATGGCACGCTGTAAATGATTCAGTAATTCATCCCGTGTGTAGACTGTCACTACAGAATGGCAAATGAATCACGGAATTCTGTCGAAACTAAAAGTCAGCATGCACCACTCAGAATGGCATTTGCCACTTGAAGAATCATCTAATAATGGGATGTCAACAGCCATTCTGATTTGTATGCGGTGACCTAACAGTAGCCAAGCCTGTGGCATCATTTGCTATGGCGACATTTGCTGTGGGCTTTATTGCATTGAAGATATACATGTATAGGGCAAGCATGAGAGTTGCAATCGGTTTTAGGTTTGGGACAAAGTTGTGAATAATATTTTGTCCATGGTTGAATTTTGGAATTCGCTTTGTGTAAAAAAAAAAGTTAACGCAGAGCAATCGTCACAGAAGCATGTGTGTTACACTTACAGACAATATTTGTGCATATTTGCATCTTCATTCTTTCTTTTTGTTTTTATAAATGTTTTGGACTCCTAAGCAATTGCATCAAAAAGTGAGGGTATGAATGAAGTACCATACACATGTAAATCTTGAAGCTATGGAGATTACTAACTCTGAAGTGCTTTAAAAATGCACCATTGCATTTCATTAAATTTTTATTTCTGTGCAGTTCCACCATCAGATGTAGATTTTAAATAGTATTGATACCAGTAAATAATATACATGGGGACATGAAATATACATGTAACCTTGATAAATGAGTCAATAGCTCTCATTAACATCTGGTTGAGACAAAAACATATTAGTAACACATCACAAATATGTTTTTCATTCTTTCTTTCTCTCTCTCTCTCATTTTATCCACAGTTATCCTGCTACAAAATACTGGTAGATCACAAGGTAAGATTTGAAATAGATTTATATCTATCCATGTACCTCGGACGATTAATGGATTTACATAGATCGCTATTGTATTCTTCTCTCTTTTGCAGTTGTGCATGTAAATCTCAATTTGTTTCCCCCATGAAGGTGCCCCTTTCCCTGGCTAGACAGGCAGCGTAAGGCATTTATTAGCATGCAGACGTTTTACACTGGATCAAGCCAAGTGTAGGATGCCTACACACTTCTGTACTCTAACCCCACGCGTACAGGCTGTCATAATTTTTCTTGGCTAGACGGGGTCGGTCGAGAGACGTTATCTCTCTCTTATCCCCGCTCTGCTCAGTCTGGTCCAGGGGATTGGGATGTTCGGATTGCGACTTGAAAGGTCTATTGCAAAGCTTTATTCAACGGAGCTAATCCGTTCCAAATCCTGTCATGCCCTATTCTTATATCGGTCTCTCGTTTTAAGTCACTGGCAATCTTAGTATTAGATAGTGCTTAGCTAATGGGTATAATAGCTCTTTCTATTTTTGATATTGTTGTTAAAGCATTTGTGTTGACAGTTTTGGATAGCTATTGTTTTATAGATTCATATTAAAGTAAGACTGTAAGGTACTCCTTTCACATTATGTTTATTTTATATAAACCTCAAAGCTGTTAAATTTGTATTATAATTGCTAACTTCTCAAATTCTGTACAGTGTAGTTCAAAACAAAATCCTACTGTATACTGTGCGTTAACACCGACGTGATCAGTTCACGTGCCAGATTGATCTCTGCAATATGAAAGTGGGCATGGTCTTATTGTATTTGGTTGATGCATGTTCCTGTTCCTTTGGTGATTAATCCTTTAATATGAAAGGAGTCTTATGACCGTGCACCCTCCTACCAAATATCCTGATCCTCTGTAAGGTTGACCCTCCAATATGAAAGGGGTCGTTTGATGCTGTATCAGCCCCAAAAATTCTGTTCCTGTTTGAACTGCATTTTTTATGTGAAAGGGGCAAATTTCTTGTACCATCAACCTTCTTCCTCAGACAAGAAGAACCGAAAAGAAGGGAAGATGAGTCGAATCGGGTGACATTTGACAGAGCACCAACTTATTCATGCCATAATTTCCTCTCAATCTGGGCTGATGCAGTTTCCATTTATTCTCGATAGCATCATTGTATAGATTTATGGAATTACGGAGTTTCAAGTAGAAATTTGTTGAAGATTACCTCACAGTCTTCATTGCGGATGAAATTGAATTGGTAGCCTCTGATTGGTATCTCCATATAATCCCAATTTGAAATGTCAATGAATATTTCATACACATATAATTGTGCCATATAATTTGTTTCACAAGAAAAGTCTAAATTTGCTAGCAAACAAACAAATTTTGCGTTCCATACATATTATAATTTATATTCTGGACAAGAACAAGATTGTGGTATGCAGAGCAAGGCAGTGCAACGGAGAAGATCACTAATATTTCTGTTTTTTTTTTTTTTCTTATTTTTTCTTTAGTATCATATAAAAATAGATCATACAACTTATCAAATACAGAATGTGTAAGAGTTTACCCATATACAGCTTATAACCAGTACAGGAGCCTAATTGGTTGAATAAATAAAGAATTTTCTTTTAACAAACCTTGACACAAATTCTTCATGGACTGTTAAGTAGTACTGTACAAGTATGGGTGATAACGTGATTTGCTCATAACATGTACATTGGTAATTGCTTGAAGCAAGATACAGCCTACAGGGGCATGTACCTTGCGGAAGGTGTTTGGATAGAGGATTTAATCATTCTTGGGGGTGTTTCACAAAGATCCTAAGTTGAACTTATCTTTAAGTTGGACTTAAAAATTATGGAAAGCCGTAAGCATCCATGAAAATATTTAAAAAAAAATATTTTAAAAGGCATAAAGTCATTCATATTTTTTAATATCAAGGAGATTTCATGTTCTTGATGTTGAATTTATATAAAGTCTAAAATAATTCATTTTTCGCTTTTGAATATATTTTATTTTAAGGCTACAAATGGCTCTCCATAATTTTCAAGTCCAACTTAGAGTTAAGTTCGACTTGGAATCTTTGTGAAACGCCCCCTTTTGTAGCCATCATGTCTCAAGATCCCCTTGGGAAAGTCTACATGAAGTAATAATACATACTGTACAGAGATTCTACATATACAGTCAAACCTGCTTTAACAACCACCTGTATAGACCACATGTCTACAAAGACCACCCCCCCCCCTCTTGAAAATGTTTTTCTCATTGAAACATGTACTAAAGGAACCTGTACATAAGGACCACTTTTCTTCTCTCCCCTGCATGGTCTTTATAGACAGGTTTCACAGTACATGCATTCTACCTCTTCATTTAATGTGTAGCCGGGGGGG
>BEXV01000393.1:37008-50835 GCA_003118195.1 Hemicentrotus pulcherrimus
GTATTGCAAGGTTCTGGAATCATCAAAATGATAAGAAATTTGGTAAAGTTACAAACACTGTACACAGAAAGATGTATATGGGACTACACGAACACGTGACGAAAAAATCCCCTCCCCCGAGTTTTACGATAATCATGACATATTTGGAATATGAAGGCATTTGAAGAGCCATGCTTTTTAGGGAACATGTCTTATCTGATGTTCTTCCACACTTGCATAATGAAAAATAATAAAGTTCACGAATTATTTTTCACCTCTTCCCACAACTCAACCTTCTCTTTAAGTGTAAGACAGCAAATATGAGGTCATTTGCAATATCACACATCACATAATTATTAGAGAGTATGTATCTATGAAAAAGAATACAAATTTGTTCTTAAAATACATGGAACATCTGCCTCCCTTTTCTCTCCCTTTTTTTATAAAGTTCATATGAACGTAATGAATTACCCTTAAAAAGTAAATAAGTTAATGTTTTGATTCTATTACATTGGTGTTTATCATTATCGTTATAATCGTTACTTCAATTATTCCTTCCTTCATTTGCTTCCACAATGGGAATGAAAAATTTCATTTCATTTTAACATGATCGGTTGAAAAGGGTAAGAGAGAGTTCTGTCTGATTGTATTCAAATTCGAATGGCATTGTATCTTAAGGGATTTTGAGTGAAATTATATTTAGCGACGACGATCGACTTTCAGACTTGCGTGAGGGGGCACAGAGTTCACGAGTTTTGTGTCATTCAAATATCGCTGCGTTGCTCAAAAAAATATTTCCCTGTCAAAATTCATTTGCAGCTACTATGAGAGTCCTTAAAATCATCGACCAAGCAAGGCTTGATCAATCATCAATCACACTTTTGCAACGATGTTGGACATGATTAAGTGTTCAGAAAGCTTGTTATTTTATAATATTGAAGCTTATCTTGAACTCTGTCAATGGAATTGCATTTCAATTAAAACTCGCTAGAAATTGATTAATTGTGTGGTATACAGTACATGTACATGAAGTAGATGAATTCTTTGAACCTGCAAAATATGTTAAAAAATAGAATTAACCGAAACATGCCAGTAAATCAGAAATAACAATTTAGTGAAAAGCACTTGTTGCATAATTTGAACATCAGCGATCACATATCATGCATGTGTGTTAAAATTATAGGAAATGTCTGTAATGTAACCACATTTAATGCATACATCCAGTGGCTCCATTAAATCATTTTATTTACCTGTTTTGAATAATTGTATTTTAATTGTAAGAATGCAATAATATATACATGTACATGTACATGTATATTATGTGTTGACTACGGAGTGATATCAGATTGATCATTTACTGGGCATATCAAGAGATTTTCATTTTTGAATGAAATAAAATACAAAAGTGGGTGAAAAATACACGAGGGCTCAGGTCGAATTAGCCCCCGAAATGCCAAAAAGAAATAACTTTGCCTCAATTTGCCTCAATTTGCCTCAAAAGAAATAACAATCTACACAGTGCACCCCACATCACCAAAGAGAGAAATGATATTTGAGGGAAGTTTTGGTAGAAAATGTGCAATAGCTCGGAAATAAGCAGAGAAATTATGGAATAGAGCTATTATTGTGGTCTTGGCTTACATCACACTATACTATTTTGAATCTTGACCTACATATACATACATGTACACCTAAAATCTTACTACGAATAGTACCAATTGGATGGTAGACTCATGTGTGTGCTCCTTGGTATTACCGGTACACTCATGAATAATTTACAATTGCAATATTGTTTACTTGTATTATTATGCTTCTATATTTTGTTATCATGTAAACGACTCTTGTAAAAGTAATTTACAAGTGAAATTGGTAACGGGGTTCTCAATCTTTAATTTACCCCAAAAGAATCTGTACGAATTAAAGCAAAGCAAAGCAAAGGGGAAAACAATTAGATATGCCACAATAGGGCTTTAACTTTCAAGGAGGGAAATTGTACGGGTCCCCTGACTTACGTATATGGTCGCCATGATCTGTTGGTTTCTGTTTGTCCAAGTAGGCCTAGAGAGAGTCTACATTAAAAGGAAATGTACCAATACTCCATAAGTTCTTTCTTCTGATTTATGGTATCCCTGTACTTGACTTTAAAATACTGCTGTATCCAATGTTTGTTACTTTTTTTGTCACTTTTTTATTCTCTTTTATCATGAATCATTATAAATTATTTGTAAATATTGTGATTGCGATGATTTGAGTTAATAAAACATACAATTATAAAAAAAAAAAATGTNGAATATAAACACTCCTGTTCAAGAGAGGGGTTGACAAAAGCACTTGTTCATCATTGTCTCTAGCTATCTCTGATGTGTAGTGACTATCTAGTGAGCTAGATTGAACAAGTAACTCAAGATTGTTTGCTCTTGCCAAGCCCCTTAAATGTTTCTTACTAAATCTTTTGGAACTTTAAGTTGGTAAAATATTTGTAAGGTTGAATCTATAGGCTGTAATTGTAAAATCAAAAGACAGCTACATGTATATCTTATAATGTTAATAGTAGAAAGCGTGGAGTTAAAAAACTGGATAATCCTACTCTATCATGAATTTTCCTTTTTCTTTTTTTCTGCTCATGACTTCGTAATCTTTTTTTGTTGTATTCCATTTCATTTTTAATGGTGGGCCTTCAATACCTCTACCCAACCACTCTCTCACACATACACCCCCTTGTAATACCATTCCAGCCCCCTCCCCCTTCCCATATTTTTAAAAATAAAAAGAGCTTGTGAAGAAACATAACTCTGCTGGAAAACACACTCAACACAAGAACGAACATTTCAATGGCATGATGGGGGTAACAAAAAAAAATCTGCAGAGCCCCTGTATTGTAATGCTGTGTCTGTGGTTTGTGTGTATACCTTGTATGTCTGCCAGACATGCAAAT
This sequence comes from Hemicentrotus pulcherrimus, assembly GCA_003118195.1. NCBI lineage: Eukaryota > Metazoa > Echinodermata > Echinoidea > Camarodonta > Strongylocentrotidae > Hemicentrotus > Hemicentrotus pulcherrimus. Next base: position 39,923 of record BEXV01000393.1, read on the forward strand.
GAACCCAATGCTATAACCTTCAAGCCAGCTCATGTTAGAACAGACAGCAGTGAGTGTATGTGCGTGTGTCTGCTGTATGTATGTGTGTGTATGTGTAGAGGAGGAGGAGGAGCTCAGTGCATACATACATGTGCAAGGGGAATACATCTACCCTCTCTAGATCCTGCGTGCATGTTGGCTGGCTAGTATATGGCATGCACACTGAAAAACTCTGGTAATAAGAAAGTTGAGAACTACATGTATAGCCTGGCGAAATGCTGTGAATGTATTCAAGTCTGCTGCTACCTATATAAAAAGAGGATGACAGTTTGAAATATACAAAAAATTGTCAAGGCGTGTCACATATATTTCCAGACGGACAAAAATGTAGGGCCTACAATGTACATACATGTACAACATCATATTCGGAAATACACAGAATATTATAACACAGGCGTACAGGACGATTTGCCATAATATTGAATATTGGCATGCAGTGTGTATGACTAGCATTCATAAATAGAATATTTTGATTTGGCAATTATGACTAGTGATTTAAAGTGATTAAAAGTTGATTCACCTTTCAAAACCATTGATGACAGTCAATTTTTTTTTTTTTTTTTTAGTTTGTGGGAGCTAGAAATTAATGCGTTTTCATAAATATTTCCAAGACCTTTTATCTATCATAGGCTGAATAGATTATCCAAGAAAGAACATTCATAACGCCAAATACAGCGTCCCTGAGCTCGAGCGCCTGTATACATGTATGTTTTGTTACATATTTTGGTACATGCATATGTACAGGACACGGGGGCAATGGACTATTCGCCCCCGTGAGCTAAAAAAAACAAAAACGCCTCTGTCAGATTTCTCATAGCAGCAATTGCAAAATTAAAAATAGCCCCGTGGAATTATAAAATAAAGATTATCTTTTCTATTATAACTTTTACACATGCCTTTGAAGTTCTGCCGGATGAACTCAAATTTACATCAATAATTTTGAACACTTTTTTCTTTCTTCTTTTTCTCTCCCGGTCACATTTGCATTATGCATCATTAATGCAGGGAGAGTCTAGGGAAAACCCCTTTTCAATGCAGAGATGTTGAGATGGATATTATAGAGAATTTTAAATGGGTTTCGGCTCAAGATTGTATCATATTTCAGTAATGTGTGCCAATGTAGTGAACTCCAGTGCTTGTAGTTAAAACTGCACCTTTTGTGTCTATGCAAAGTCACACAAAAGGTGTTGAATTATCCATCCATAAATGTACACATTGAAGAAATTTTTTCTTCTTCCTTTTAAAGCAAGATTTTGGATCAAATTTGCGTCTGGATACTTTGGAAACCGAACAGTACCAGAAATCAAGATTACATTACTTTTATGTGGGGTTACTAAGTTAAGGGTTACTACAGAAGTTTTTTATGTGGACATGAGTCCCACAACATCATCGTTTTGAAGAACATGGAAACATATTTGACAGCTTTGTATTTAACCAGGAATCGACACTGGCGGGTGCCCGGAACACATGGGTGTCCAAAATCTAGGTCCAGACCCCCCCCCCATTTTTTGTTTACATAGGACTCGATGCACACATGTGAACCCCAACATTTCAATCGGGCCCCTTTAAGTGACCCGGTAACATCGTTGAATGTTGATGAAAAAACTGTGTAATTTTTGTAAGAAATGTTACTTATTATATTCCTTGTACTGTACCAACCCTCTAACATGCAAAAAAAAAACCTGAACAAATTCTCAAACAAATTCTCAAACAACAAAGATATATAATTTTCTTTGAAGGTGTCGTGTGTGACACCCTCTAACAGTAAATCTCCCAACCATTTATGAATTTTCCAACCAATTTTCTATGAAAATATGACATAAAACAGGCTTTTGAAAATCTTTCAACACTTAAATGTCTGGAATGGTATAGAGAGCCAATTCATTGCTTTGTAACAATTTTTATTTAACATTAGATTGTAATTATAATTAAATTTGGGAGAATTAAGGAATCAATCAGATCAGTTTTTCCCCAATTTGTATCATTAATAATGGTCTGTTTGCACTCAAACTTTCAGATTATCTTTCATTGTATATCTAGCATTGAAGTCGCTACCTTAGCACCACTTTCTCCCATCTGAACAATGTTACCAAGTTCCTTTAACATATACAGTTTGTGTAGAGCCCTGATTTAGCACTACATAGATACAAATGTCATCATTAATATCCTCTTAATCAGTTCCAACCAGCAACCACATTCATTTGCCATTCTGTAAAGGGGTTTCGTACAAGCATCATCGTGGGCTAGAGTTTGGCTGGGTGCTACGAATACTCCTGATCGATTGCCGTATGGACAGACAATGCTATTTTGGGTCAAGGCGTGGAAGGATTTGTACTGTAATAACATTTCTCCCACAATCCTCAGATTCTCTCCCTGCGACCGACCTTCCCCTTGTTGGGGCGGCTCGTGTTGACACATTTCTTTCTTCTCCCCTCTTTTACGGTACATCAACCAGGCCCCCATCCGCTACGCTAGCCTACATGGATTCAGTCCCATGCCTTCATCTACATAGAGTGTGTGAATATTTAAAGACCACTTTTTCAGACCAACATGCTAAGATTCATTCTGCTTCAGATTCTCTGATTTACTATCCTCTCGTCTTAAAATCCTGATAGACAAATCACAAAACTTAACGAAACTTTCTAGAACTGGAAGTGGGGATTTTTTGGTTCTATATAAATAACTAAGTGGATGTGGGCAATGATCTTCCCAAATACCTTTGAACACGTGTGTCAAAACCACAGTCTTCACTTTCAAAACCGCAATATTAGGCAATGCTAACCGCAGAGTTTAAGAATGTCTCACCGCAAAGATTACACTCGTAGTCGTTGGGGACCCTTCTCGTAGACTGATCAGTTTATTGCTAGGATTCTCTGTAAATGTAATCGTTGTAAAGGGTGTCTGTCTGGTATCCATTGAAGTATGAACCCTCGGTCCCGCCTTATTTGTTCTTGCGTCAGGAAGAAGCAGTGTGTTGTAAAGTGCCCATGTTATCAATAGGACAAAACCCACAATGTTTTTCGACTTGTTAACGTCAACCACAAATATTTGCTCTGTCTGGCAAAGTGAAATCAAGAGCTTGATATCTTACAAGTCCTCTTGTGCAGGAATGTAGTTTCATTTTGAAACTCAATAAATCCATTGTCTGTAAAATTTATAGATAAGGGAACATTAAGTGATGAAATTCTGAGAAATTCAGGGTCATTAATCCACGTCTTGTACTGAAAGTCAAGTGGAGCCCACATGTTGTGCAATAAATAATACCGGTAAAGTAAAACCCTGTCAAATATTAATCTTGTATTGAACATGTTTCTTGGTTCTTTGATTTAATTTGAATTCATTACTTAAAATCTACAATAATTCTTGTTGTTGGGATTTGCTAAACCATTCTGGTAGGTACGAGAGAGACGTGCTAGCAGCCTATAAGATACATGTACATTGTACATGTAGGTGCATATCTAACTAATCTGATTATTGAAATCTAACAGATACCACTTAATGATTACCAATGCCTCTTAGTGTACAGTATGAGAGGTACTAGAATACAACATAACTTGTCATTGTTTGATGCATTTAACATTGCAGCTGAGTGCTCCAAGAGATTCACCGACCTGTCTGGCCAAATCATTGACACACTTCACAAAGACAACCGAGGCAACAACAATCGAGGAACCTCCCACACGTCCACCTGTCGCTACCGGGTGTGCGCCCCTCCGGACCACTACATAGTGCTGAACATAACCCGGCTGGAAGGCACGCCCATTCCCGCCGCCGGCCGCTCCTGCCTACCAAGGGCAGTGATAAAGAGCGGCGGCCCCCTGGGTAAGGCCGCTACCCCGCTGGCCACGCTCTGCCAAGGGGAGCAGCCCCTACCGCTGGTGGTGCAGTCACAGGGCAACGAGCTCCGCATCGTCTTCAGGAGCCAGGGCTGGCAGACGAGCACTTTCCAGGCTTCCTTCACCTTCCATAAGAGAACAGGTAAGGCCGGGCGCTGCATTTTTATGCGCAAAATATGATGAGGATGTTTTTTTTTTTCCTTTTTTTTTTGGAAAGAAATTTAGGCAAGAATATGATCGTCCCTATCTAATGGCTCACTAGTAAAAACACCCATCATTGCAATTAAATTGTTTTTTCTCCTTGTATATTTTTTTCTTCTTTTATATTTTTTTCTTTGTAGTTCATATTATTGTTTGTGATGTAATTGGCTGGTGTTGATGGAGCATATCTGTACAATGTGACAAAGCCAAAAGATGGACTTTGTGAAGGAAGAGGAGGGTGACTTGAGTTCAAAGCTTGTAGAGGGTACTAGGGTACATATCCAGTGTGTTTGAAGGAGTGCGATGAAGATCAAGACACTCAAGCACGCAAGATCACAATGCCACCACTTCATCAAAGAAAGTTTGAGAACTTGAAATCCTGCATTTTATTACCACCCTCAAGTCATCTTGGTAATGGAGTGGGCTTCATAAATGGCAAATGCTGTATTAGGAATATTGTGGAGAGTAAGAATCAATTAGCCTTATCGGAGAGGCATAAAGAAAATCGAATTTCCAGCTCTGCCTGCTTAGTGCTTAAGATGCTCAATTAGCTTTAAAAGTAAACCACCAGCTCATGTATGATTATGAACTTCCAAAGTACATTTATGGAACATTATTGTATGTTGTCATTATCCCCTCAAGCAGTTATAGTTGAATGCCCCCTCGCTTCTCTCTCTCTCCCTCTCTCTTTTTCATGCTCGCTTTCTCTCCTTCTCTCTTTGGCTTGCTTGCTTTGGTTCATATTTTTTTCATTTGGGTGACAATATATCTTGAACTTTTTCAGTCACTCTTCTTGTCCCATGATCTCTTCACCTGATTAATTCTAAGACGACTGGCATGTTTGGTAAAACCTAGTTGGCCCAACTTAAGGTAAGCCCGACTGTCTAGTCACGAGTGTTAATCCGGCTGGGTGGCAATGAGGCAGCGGAGCAAGCAGTTTCACGTTTTGAAGTATGCCGCACCCTCAGACAAAACAATTACAGAGAAATTACGGGGTTGCCTGTCATCGCCAGCGCAATGCCCAGATTAATCAAGGGGGATGTCTTTCATGGCTCTGTGGTTTACATAATTCAGACATTAAAGATAGCGTCAGACATTTGCAATCCTTCAAATCTTCAAAACAAAATAAGGTTAGGATCATTAGGGTAGCACGAACATGAAAAGAGCAAACCATATTAAGTAAAGTACTTCATATAAACATGAAATTTGCGAAGAATTGGGGCACATATTTCCTTGGGCAATTTGTGTCTCAATGAAACAGCAAGGCAATTTCTGAATACTGGCTTTCCCATTCAATTTTTCCGTTATTGGTTAACTTAGTAAGAATCTTGCATGCGTAGAGTGAAAATATTAAACTGTTCTGCACAATAAACACTACAACTATCCATGATTGAACATGTATTTGCTGTGCATTATAGCATGCTTCAAAATAAATCCTTAAAAAGAAATTCCCATTAGATTTAAAATATTTTAAAAAATGAGGCTATGGATCCTTAAATTGCACACAAGTTATTTGATTCTCTCATGGAAAATTCATTTTCCTGTTTATTTCAATTGATGATAAGTTGCAGACTAAGATCCCTGAGATTCCTTGGAAGTCTCCTCTGCATTTTCAGATTGAGAAGGTGGAAGTGGTTTGTAAAGACTCTGATACCACATGCTCGATGAAAACTTGCTATTTACCATGGCGATAGGAAATACCAATGTTCATGATTATCTTCCTAAAGGTCCTTCTGTCTGTCCTGCAGATATTTTTAGATCCGCTGCGTTCTTGAATGAATATTTGAATGGATTTTCATTGAGCAGGAGTTATAACGTAGGCCGTGCTGTCTTTTGATATTTGCATTTGTGTAATGGTGAATTACATGTACATGTACATGTAGGTCATGAAAAAGCTTTAACCTGAACTTCATTATCCCTCTATATCATTTTGTTCTTCATTATCATAAATTGCAATCATCATCATCCGCAACCTCATCATTATCATCATTACCATCACTACCTGTATCATTATCATAACTATTATCAAACCTGCTACAGTAAAACCTAAATACAAAGACCACATTTCAGTTTCCCTTAAAAATGGTTTCTCATTGAAACATGTACTAAAGGAACCTGTCTACAAAGACCACTTTTTGCGTTTTCCTTGCAAATGGTTTCTCATTGAAACATGTACTAAAGGAACCTGTCTACAAAGACCACTTTTTATGTTTTCCTTGAAAATGGTTTCTCAGTTGAACATGAACTAATGGAACCTCTCTACAAAGACAACCTGTCTACAAACTCCACAATTTTTGTTTCCCTTGGGTGGTCGCTATAGACAGGTTTGACTGTATTAGTACAGTACCATTATGCATCACTATGTGCAGATGTACTGATAAGGTTGAAGGGTCATTAGGTGTTAAGGTCACCCCCTTGATTTACTTTACGAATGGTTGGGTACAGTTATCGCACGCAATGGCATTGTCATGTTTGATTAAAACATGAATCATCATGTAGGAAGATTTACGCAACAGGCCATTTTCGTAATGTAATCAAATGTAACGCACAAATCTATGTGAACTGCTTTGTTACAAAATCACTTCATTCACCTGTTACAAATATTTGTATTTCATGACCCATGACCCAGGGGGCCGCCGCTCTATATCACTGCCCTTATTAGGTAGGACAGGCCGTAATGTTTGTCCTACCTAGCAACTATTAAAGTAAGCACTTTCTTTCTGCGATGGAGAAAGTCCAATTTGAAACCTCAGTCTTTTGAACTACCTTTCTGTTTTGGATTGTTTGTGTGTGGATTGTGCGCATGCGTCACTTCTTGCTGCTCTGCATGTGTTATCACGGAAGCAGAGAAAAAATTGCTGAACAAATTTGGGGGGCTGCTTTTCAAGCTTGCTTGCATGAAAATAACACTCTTTAATTTGTTTTGCAGTGAACTCGGTGAATTTGTGGGCTCTTTTAAGACTTTCGGGGGTTCTTTTGGCCGTTTCAGGGGCCAATTCGTGCCCCTGTGTATGTTTTCCCCTGCATGGAAGTGAGAAGAGTCACGTGACTGAAACACAGAATCGTTCACTGGTGTTTTAGTTCGAGCATTTACACTGCAAAAGAGTTTTGGCGGGAATTTAAAAAAAAAAGTTAAAAAACACTCCAGAGGTGAGTTTTTTATTCAGGTTTTTTTATCATGCCCAAGCCATTATGGGTAGCTGCCCAATTCTCAAATTGCATCTTAGGAAAGTCTGACAAAACTCCTGAATGTGAGAAAATGCAGGGTTTGTGTATCCAGGGAAAGACAGTTTTGAAGGTTCAACTGAAGTTTTACGACTCTGGAGTTTGGAATTGCATGAATTTATCTCTCTAATGAAATGCACCAGGTACCAATCAAAATAACGATGCGTAAATGCTCATATGATATGTACTTGAAATATGGTTGGTAGTGTGTTTGTGATGCAAGTTGAACTTATCCAGTTTCTGGGTTACTGTCTCCACAGTACAAGATGGAAACCATGGATAACATTTTGTGCTGTTTTATAAGTCAATTTCATTGTGTGACAAATCACACTTTTCTGCCTGAATGCTATGTTTGGGTACACATGTACATTGTAGTTGTGTGTGGGAAATCTGGGAAGAATTACGGATGACACTTAGCATTGAATATTGAATATTGAACACTAAACATTGTAACATGAACTGGGCGAGGGAAGCGTAGCATGAGCAGCATTGATAAAAGTGAGATCTCAATTTGCATATTTTGTATGAATAGCATAAGCTGCTATTAAGTGATACTTGATTAAAAGCCGCTATATGGGCACAGTGCAAGCATTCTTTCAATAGCCCTCTTGTAATTTTATCTGTTTTCAAACTGCCAATTTACATCCAGGAAAACTTAAATGAGCAGAATCAAGATCTTAACATGTTTGAAGTTTGAAATTCTGCGCTAAACATCTACAGAAAAGCATTTATGGATAAGATCGGTGGATCGATGGAATGTAACGAAGATGAGACGGGATAAAACCGTGCGTGGGTTATTATCTGTGCTTACACGTATAGGTGTAGGATAGGGACATGTCTTGGAGTCTAGGGACCTTGGAAAGTATGTGTGATGAATCATTTGTATGTAGCTGTTACAGCACATGAATATCTCTTATCCTAAATACATGTCGTCAGCTTAGGAAAGTCATGCAGGGTTTAAAGTTGTATGACAAGTTGAGTTTTGTTGATACTGTAAGGAGATTTCTGAGACAGTATTAACAATAATAAGATGTTTTTTTGTAGTGCCTTTAGAGGTTATTGGACTTTCTCAACACTTCAATGTTTTTTTTAACAGATTTGTAATCAGAATTTCCGTTGATACAGTGGATGTAGTCGGCTAGAATTCAGTTTTGACAGGTACAACGTAGACTTTAATTGGATTTGGATTTGGATTGACTATGATAGTAAAAAACCCTGACTGAGTAAAATTAATGCCACTAATGACCATTTCAAAGTTGCTTTTTACAGAATTAATTGGACATTCAAATTGGCAAGTTGGTCACGTAACATAAACTAAATATTTTGCCAATTTTGACATAGACTGGGTATTCCTTTTGTACTTGTAAAATATTGCTTTTCTGCATTTTATTGGATACAAAAAAAGGATTTATGTTTGTCAGAGGAAATGCAAAGATATTGAGTACAGCACAAAGGGAATAGAGCTCTTACCTGGGAATTAATGTTAATAACATTTTAGTAGAGCGGGAAGAAAGCAGGAGGTCAACAATTCTGATCATAATTCCAGTCCAAATCAACATTGAAATACGCTGAATGCCTTTTATGTGTCAGAATCTTTTATAATTTGTCACGCTCTTGCGTTCAGAAAAGGATCATTATTGATTGCTTGAATATTTGGCCTGATACCAACAAACTCATTGTAAAACGTGTGGATGTCTGCATCATAATGCACTTAGAGATATGAGTTCACCTCGTTCATATATGTTTGGGCCCTGCATGTTTTTTGCTTACAAACAATGAGCTATGACTCTATGCACGGAGGTATTGTTACTGTAATAGAAGAGTCCATGCTCCTGTGCGTATAGATGTGAGGTGTACATGTATACAAACACGATGGAACGGCAGCAGCAGCAGCAGACCCACATTCGACAACCCTTGTTTTCTCACATGGGGGCACTCAGTGACCCCTAGAACCTGTGCGTGCTGGTAGCATGCACCCCTGCCTTCACCCCTTCTGAATCTCACGCAGGCAGCCAGTGAGCTGTGCCACCACCACCGCCACTGGCATATATCCATTCTCACGGCCTTTGGAGACGGAAAGCACTTGGGAATGTATGGGAACCATGAATGTTAAGAAATGAGAACATTCTGGTATTTTTTGTACAGGGGCCCCGTGGAATGTGGCATTTGCCATATGATGATGATTCTTTGCATAAGGAAACGGTCGGGCGTTAATTCAAGCTGTGGCTAAACGATGATCACTTTTCAGAGAAAAAGAATGTTACCGCCATCATTTCAAAATTGAAAAGGATCATTATAAATGTACTCCATTGTGTAAACATCTAATCAAAATAAGAAATATCAAGTGCTTTTCTATTCATGAAAAAATAAGTTACTAACCCACCCACCCGCTCATTATGTGCAAGAATTCATATACTTTTGATTAAGATTTCAAAGTGATCTTTTTAAAATGTACATAGAAATTCAGCTCCTGCTCTTCAAACTATGAAAATGAAAATGATTTCGGATATATAAAGTGACAGTATTTGGGTTTGAAATAAATACATGTGTTTTTCTTGCCCTTCCTTTGGAAATGAAAAGTTGGAGTAAACAGCTGACTCTGTGCATTGACCTTGGTTCTCCACGGTAGGGTTACCAATGGTGACCTACATGTATGACCTTCCAGTGTCAAGTCCATGCACAATCCTTCGTCGCATGCTCAATGTTCCATCATGTTGGTTTTTATCGTGTGGTAGCTTAAAAATTCTATAGTGAGTAACTATTTGCAATACAGCTTTTTTTTTAAACGAGAAAACATTTTAAAACAAATCTTTGTAAATTGTTATCATGTAGGGTAAGCTGAATTTGTGGAAAGTTCAAAGAGAAGGTTGAGATCTGGGGAAGAGTTAAAAAAAATAAATTTGTGAGCGCTATTATTGTTATTATGCAAGTGTGGAAGAACATCAGATAAAAAAATGCTCCCTGAAAATGAAAAGCATGGCTCTTCAAATGCCTGTAACGGCATTTATAAGAATCGGGACAGATTTTTATACCACATGTTTGTGTAGTCCCATAAACATCTTTCTGTGTACAGTGTTTGTAACTTGAACAAGACTGGGCCAAATTTCTTATCTTGATGATTTCAGAACCTTGCAGTACACACCAATACCTCTAAAGTCTAAATATGCTAGATGATCAACCTTTTCTAATCGATTCCACACCATTTCTTTCACAACGCAATCTTTAAGCCAGATGATATATAAAAAGAAAATGAAAAAATGAGTGAATAACGCGTAATATGATACATGCCAACAGCCCAACATGGATATGAACACATGGGACAAAGTTGCGTAGACTCTGGAAGTAGTCCCAACATTTCATGGAATACTTCATTTATTGTGTTCATCACTTAACAATTTCACATTTTCTATTTGAATTGATTGACATTTGACAATGTATGCAACAACTAAGTTTCACTCTCAAAACGTGAAAAAATGATGTCCAAAATGACATTAAAGGGATCGTTTAACAATGTTAAATCTGAGATACACGGTCCTACATGTTACCAGTGTCTGTGATATGGTGTAATATTGAAGCCCTAAAAAAATCCCGCTTCAAAATGATCAAGAAGTG
>BEXV01000393.1:52838-65082 GCA_003118195.1 Hemicentrotus pulcherrimus
GGGGGGGGGGGGGGTAGAAGAAAAAAGAAGCCCCAAAGAAGGGGAAACGGGGGGATGAGAAACGAGAAACGTAATAATATGTAAATTGGAGTCCCGTGTCTAGACATGGTTCTTCATGACTGCTGTAGGGGAGTGCTTTCTGTCTCGTTTGCATACAGAATACCTTGTCTAACCTCCCCACTCTTACCTCGTTCAACGTCAAACGTTACATCACATTACGTCTGCTATCTTTTTATAGAATAGCTTGTTTCTTCCATTCTTTTTTTTCTGATTGCATGTGCTTGGCTGCTCTATACCCTGGATGTCTAAGAAGAAAACATGTAATCATTGTCTGCATGTCAATGAGAATGCGAGGGAAAGTAATTATTAATCTCTATTTCCATACTTCATAACCGTCCTCCACACTTATTCTTTATTGCGTCATATCCTGATATGCGAAAAGAATTAATTTTAAGGATAAAATGGCAGGGATAAAAGGGTCTGCAGTACCTGGAAGTATTGGGTTGATGATACTTGTCTATTCCTTTTATTCTGCTTTCTTCTACAGTGAGAATGTGATGACAAGTTACTACACAATGAACGCTCTTCGAGAGGGGCTTATTCACACTATTGCAAAATTGCACATTTTTGTAGATTTAACATTAGACTCGTACACAGCGTATTTGATATGTTAGAGAGTTCTTTGAATGAAATGTTATTAATATATGATCAAGATATCAAGAAAGGTATATTTAGAAATAAACAACTTACAAGTTTTTATTTTTGTAACTATTTCACTTAGAAGCTGTGCGTTTACCTTTAAAGCCCGCCTGCACCCGTTTGGCCAGGGGAGATAAGACCTCCCTGCAAGGTCATTGACAGGGGTAGTAAGCTCATCAAATCAGCTCTCAATTAACATAAGAAACAGGGGATCATGGGGAACCAGCAGGCCCCGATTAGGCATTGTTGCTGTGTAGAGGGCACAAGTAGCTATACATGTAAGTAGTGCAGTGGGGCTTTAATATTGGTTGAACAAAAATGCAGTAATACCAACAAGTTTTGAGCTACTAAATATATTATGAACCCAAATTGCTCGATCTCACTTCTCCCTAGACTTGACTCATTTTCGACCATGAATTATTAATGAGAAAGATCCCCAATTCCAACTCTTCACTCCTCATCGCTGTCCGGAATGTGCGTGTTAAACGAGGATCACGATATAGTGTTGAGGTGGGACTGTCGTACTCGCCACCGTCTTGGCCTGGGAAAATTGAATTTAGCGTGCAATTTTTATTCATAGATTCACCAAGTGGGAGAGATGCTGCAAGATCAGAGTACATTGTATTTGTTGGGCTACCTTTTCTCTAATGAATGCTCAATAATGCAGTGATATATTGATGTCTATCTCAAGGTTGCTTTGCTTAATACAGAGCATCCATTTTTCCGGTTAAAGGGGAAAGCCCGCTCTTTTTGAGTAATTATGCAAGATCCGACTATATAATGTGTCAAAATATCTTGATTTCTATCTCACGGCTACCTTGCTATTGAGCAGCCATTATACTCCAGTTATAGGGGAAAGCATCAAGCACCTTTTCAATTTGTCTTGTTGTATGATATCTATGAAGAAAATTTTAATTGTCTCGTGCTATAGATAAAAATTAGACAATTAATAGACCTGTTCCTTCATCATCAAACAAACAAAAAAGGGAAAATAATGTAATTTTTAGTATTAAAAAATGGGATATTTGCTCGTAGGTACATGTAAATGACAGAATTGCCATTTTGTGTTTGCCATTGTCAGTTTGCAACAGTGTTGGTGTACAAAAAGCCTTTTTGTTTAAAGGAGCCCTTGTAATTAATGTAGAAGTGGGATTTCCGTGATTAAGTAAATGAATGGGGGCTTTCACAATCACAATTTTATTCTTTTTCTGAATGAATTACGTCTTGAGTGTAAATGGTAAACTGTTGTGTGTTCAGTGAGACAGTCAGCATGTCCACAAACAAAACAATTTATCACGAAACTCTATAACGAATCATAGTATAAATTTCAGAGTGTCCGCACACAAGAAACGTTGTATAAATAATCATCATATAAATTTCAGGATGTCCACACAAAGAAGAAAGTAATCCTGAAACTCTACAGCAAAATGTTGTATAGGTGCGCAGTTTGCTACTGCGGTCATGAAATGGAAGCGGAGATGAGAGGTCAGGTCTCCTTTTGCGCGGTGTCACGTTAAGCCCCGCCCAGTTAGTTACACTAGTTACACTAGTTTCGTCCGGGAGGGGGGAATGGGGGGGGGGGGGGGGGGGGNAAGTGCCTTGATTCTTTATATTATTCTGAGCCTGATAGAACCATCACTTTTCTGCCATAGGGAAAAGAAAGGAGGTGGGGGTGGGGTAGGCAGACAGTAGACACAGACAAATGAATAAATTGATGTACAGATTAAACTATAATGGTTGTATATTGGTGTACAGGTTAGGACTCAGGAATAAGAGTGAACGAGGGAGAGCAAAAGAAAGACAGAGAGAAGAAGACAGAGAGAAAGTAAACAGGAGCAAGAGTATTCATATATTAGGGGAGAGGATTGTTCATGTATTAGGGGAGATGATGAGCATAATATTTGTGTGTACAATTCTGTGTGTATCTCATCAGAGTTGTATAGCAGAAGACGAGACGATTTTATGCTCTACGTTCATTTAGTCGGTCCCTGGATACATTGATAAAATTTACAGGCCCAGGGAGCGAGCGAGTGATGGCTGTCTGCAGACATTTTGCTATTTTGAATGCAGGGTAGCAGTGTTTGTAGATAGAAGATTTCGAGAGCATGACGAGCACGGATATCTCTTGTATTGTCTCCTCATAAGTAGGGGAAGGATGTATATATAAAGCCCCCCATCTGCTCCCTCCCCCGTTACTTCTTGCATATGCCTCTATTTAAAGCAGACTAGACAAGCTTAACATCCCCACTTTGGAATGACTTTAGCTTCCTCTATGTTCCATCGGATGGCGTTGAGTAGTATCGAAAGGTTTCTTCTGCAGTTCAGACGATTTCTGTATTTGGTTTAAGGTTTTTTTTTTATTGAGGTGCTTGCTTGCGAACACCCCCTCACTTAAAGCCTCATTAGGAAGCTTTAAATGTAAACTTTAAGGATTGTTTCTAACAAATTGGTGTTGTTTCATGATATATACATGTATTAGTTCAATCCAATTCATTTTAAGAATTTTAAGTCAGCTGACAAGAGGAACTGGTGAAATTTTATAGAGACTGGAGAAGTAGGCCTTACCAGTACGGCCAGTACCAGTACTGGTGAAACTTTATAGAGACTGGAGTAGTAGGCCTTACCAGTATGGCCAGTACCAGTACTGGTGAAACTTTATAGAGACTGGAGTAGTTGGCCTTACTGGTACATGATACCAAGGTATATGTAATAGTCATAACATTGTAAAGCGCAGTGAAGTAAATATTATTAGTCGTAAAGATAATTATGATCATTATTTTTGTTATTGTTTTATCAGTGAAAAAAAAATACACAGGGACTCGGGGCGAAATTTGCCCCCGAAATGCCCAAAAGAGCCCCCATAAATTTGCACAGAGTTCAATGTTTAACAGATTTTTTGAGTGTTATTTTTATGCAGGCAGGCTTGAAAAGTAGCCCTGAAAAATAAATATTAATTTTTCCCTGGTTTTTATGAATATGAATCATGTTATTATTATTATTATTAACTCAAAGACAAATACAGTGTATATACAATTTTTTGTGTGGGTTATTTATGAAAGTGAGATAGGTTTAATTGCATAAATAGGTATATGTAATTAGGAGAGAAGCAACCTCTGAAATGGTTAATACACTATTCATTCATTTATTTATTTCTAAAATCAGTCAAAGCTTAGATTTGTCAAAAGTATTACACATGTACAAATTCTATCAATATTTCCCACTGGACGTTACTGATCAAATAAGATAATGCATTCACTCTGATAGAATAACTCTCTTGTGTTTGTATGAGATATACCCAGTTAACCTCACTAGCATTCAGTTATCACATGGATCTCCATCAAGCACTGAATCCCCACCCCTTTCCATCAATAGGGACTTTCAGATTTGTACATCGACATTGAGAACTGCAACGTGTGACGTCCTTACAAGGCACTGCCAGTGCCTTATAAGAACTTCACAGTGCCTTATAGGGACGTCACACGTAGCAGTCCACTATGTCGACGTGTAAATCTTAAAGTCCCTAATATCATCCCAAGCACATCTTCACGTGGACTCATTGACTAAGTGCAGTAGCGCAAGCCGAGTGAAATGAGCGAGAAGGGGGGGGGGGGGTTTGCTCCCTCCACGAAGACTAACCGGTATTGGAGGGGAAAAATTGGTGATTATGCGTAGCCTGTCTAGACAAGATGAAGCTTGATGGAAAGCAAAGTTATTAAAATCCATGGAAATTTCCTGTGGCAGTGCCATGATACATGGGACCGGTGTGTGTTCTGTGTGATTCGTAAAGAGGGCAGCCTGGGGTAGAATGAAGCTGCTGCTGCTGCTGCTGCTGCTTCGTTCGGTTGACGAATCACCCGTCGGCAGCATGTAGGCCTATACGTGTATACATTTGTGACTGGGAGGCACCTGTAGGGATCGATTATTAAGACAAGGACACGTAATTTAAAGTAGAAGGTGTTTTGTTTGAAGATGTAGGGTAGAATCCTTATTCGAGTGATGCGAAGCTGGTATGTGCTGATTAATTAAATCCCATCTATTTCAATCTTTAACCATCTTGCATAATCATTTGTATTAAGCCATTGTCTATGTTTGTATTTCTTAACTGATTGCTTTTTGGTGGTATCATTTTTGTTTATTTGTTGAAATGCACCATTCTATTATTTTAATTGCTATGTGAATATTTTCTCAGTATACATCTTATTAATGTGGCCAAAGAAAAAGGAGCATAGTGATAACTTTAGACGGATACAAATTATTGAGAGAGCAAAAGAAGGAAGAAAAAACATAGAATGTCAAGCCAGTTAAGGGACATTGCTAATCCTCTCTCTCTGCCCCTGTCTGTCTTTCTCTCCCTCCCTCACCCTCTCTCCCTCCCTCCCCTTCTCTCTCCCTCTCTCCCCTTCTCTCTCCCTCTCTCCCTCCCTCCCTCTCTCTCACTTTCTAGACTAAACATACTCCATTAGATGTCCCTCTAAGTTCATGAATTTAGATGACCCAAGTCCATTGCTATCTAGAGCATATATCCTCAAAAGGCCTATTTGTCAGGTATACTTTGATTTTATGGCATTGGGGATGGACGAGATGGCCTAGATGTTGTTGAAGGCTATCAGTATGAAAAGCATTATATGTGTTTCACCTATATTGTAAACTCCAGCGGCAACTGCTCCTCAGTCAGCTTCTGAAACTGAACATTGTTAAATTCAATACTGGACCAAACAGTTAGGAAATCGGTCAGTGTACAAAATTACGGTGGAGCAATTTTTGCCGGAGCAGGTATAGTACGACCATCCGACGAGCATGATCATGCACAGTTTCCTTCGTTTTGTGAACTTTTCCATTTCTATGCATCTACAAACATGATTGCGAAGACTTCCTAAAAATTAACAGCCTTTTCTTTTCCATCATTTTTTGGAACATGAAAAAACTACAATGGCATATTACGTAATCCGAAACATGCTTTCTATGAGATATACAAACAGGGGTATCGGTATTGAAATTGAACTCAAGTTGTTTTCTTGAAAGTCTATGCAATCCTGTTCTGCTTTTGAACCTAGATCGGGGTATCATAACTGTTTTTCGTTTTCTTTTTCTTCTGCCACTCTGCAGGTCCATCTTCGTGTATAGCATGCCCTTTGGTGCAAAAGCTCAACGAGTCAATGAATGCTTCTTTAACGTTGCAACCTCAGAACGAGTCACAGAGCAGTCATTTGGAGGTGCCAGATGGTAAGTTCTATGCTAAATCCTTCAAGACAGTAGTGTTTTGTTTTTCAAATTGGCAACAATATTTTGATAAATTGTAATGAAAGCAACTCACACGAGTATGAACTTTGAAGAAAGGTTCAAATCTTGGAAAAATGTGATTAAAAAAATGATGGTTTTGAACCTGTCAACATGGCGCAGATTTAAGGATTTTAAAGCTTATGATCATTTGAAAAATGTCTGATTCCCGAATTAGCTGCTTTGAAGTTTTGCATAGTAAACATCTAAAGATGCAATTCGGGAATGTCTGGTGAATCTTGTCTAATCCATGTAGCTGTGTTGATGAAATTGCAGCATTTTCTATTTATGCACATTATTCTTCCAATCTAAATTTGAGGATTAGGCATTTCTCAAGTGGAAATACGATCCATAATAATTATATTTGAGGCAGCATTGCGGCAATACCAGGTATCTTCTACGTGGGTAGATTCTTCAATTGCCGCCGGGGATATGGATCTACCGATAATCATTTCACAACAACAGATTTTCCTCTGATACTGTTTGTTTCCCTGCGTCATGTCATGTCTGTCTGTCTTCATGCGATGCATCCAAGTGACGAGACATACGTTTGTCTCGTGGAAGTCTGAGATTTTTATCGATGGGTGTGGATTACAAAACAGACGGCCACAGGAGGATCGCCTTACCACCTCCCATATTGCGTTCATGATCGAGAATCAATCAATCATGATTAGATTACATGGATAATGTGAAATTAGCATGAATGTAAAACGTTAGATGAATGTTTTTTTTTTTTTTGGGGGGGGAGGGGGCATTGCTCATCTTGTCCAATGAGGGTCAGAAGGGTATTGACCTTTTGAGGTTGACAGAGAGGTAAATGCCCTTCTTACTCTCAACAGGCAATCTGATGTATTCAACAACTATTATTCAGCAAACATTGATCAAAACGAAGGAATTAGGGCGATTCCCTGTTTTATAAAAATTACATCAATGAAAAAACTTGGTATTTCTCTTAGAATATACATGTAGGTACATCATACATTGGTCACTGGGGGAGGGTGGCCTGTACATCAGGGACCATGAGTGCAGTTTGTTCTAAAAAAAAATCATTTAAAATAATTGAAAGTCTTAATATTTCCCAGATGCATTTGGAAAAGGAAAACAGTTTTTTTTAAAATAAAAATCCAGTGACTGGAACAAAACTGACATGGCCCTGCCAAAATGAGGAGGAAATTATTTTTATGACCAGTGCAACAGACAAGAACCTGCTTGCTCTTTCAGTCTGCAATGTCAAATTGGTATAGCCCCCTCTCTTGTCCAGAGAATGCCAACAGGCTAGACACAAAGTAAATAAAGGACACCAGACAGCGATCTACTAGCTACATTGATATTGTGTTGTAGTAATAACTGTACATGTACATGCTACTGTATACATACAGTCTTTGGGTGTGTTATATGACTGATATTAACTCTTTTGGGGGTATGTCTGTAGGAGATGTTTGTCTTGGGCGTGTTGTGATTTGGTTTGTTATATGATTTGTTGGGAGGGGGAGGGGTAGGGGAGCTACATAAAAGTGTTGTTTAAGAACTTCTGAGTTCAAAAGGCTGAGGTGGGACCAGCATCAGGTAGGATTCCCTCTACTCTAGAAGTTATGTCAAATTTTGTAAAGTTTTCTATTCCTCAGATTATTTGTTAATAATGTATACTGTCAGAAATCTATTCCCTTTCTCAACCTGCTCGGTAGTAATCACTAACCATTCAATTTGTTCGCATTTTGCTCTAGTGTTTAAATAAAGAAAAGTGGGGAATTCTTTTTCTTCTCATAATCATATCCGGGGCTGACTGATCAGATCTTCTCAGAATCGTGGCGTTACTTATCTACAGGTGCCCCCAAAATGGATCAAAAGGTGTTGTGGAAACAATGAAAAACGTCATGTTGACTGCCACATGTCGGGTAAAAAAGATGCAGGGGTTTCCCCTTATTGAGTTCGGACACGAAAAGCAAACCTCATTGTTGACAAACTTGTTTGAGCATTGAATATTGTTTTGTACCTGTCAATGCCAAGATTATAAAGCTTGGTTGAGATTTATACCTTAGAGACAGGTGTTATTATAGAACATAAAGTACACATAATAAATGGAGTTTGATTCTGGTGTTATTAACAGTTTATTAACAGTCTTCAAAGTATTTTTTGCGGGGCTATTTTCTTGATCTGAGAAGGAACAGTTTGGGAGCTACATGTATTTTGTGGCGTACTTGAGGTCTGTGGTTGTTAATGATGAGAATCAAATCACACTGACCTGTGTATTATTCGCTAGTGATATTTATTCTTTGATACATTTATTGTTATGTCTCAATGTTATATACATGGTCATATGTGTAATTCTACGTATGGTTATTTGCTGTTTCTAAAAATAAGTGGCATATATCCCATTAGCTAAATGGAGCTAGGTAATTTATAATTTTATTGCAGCCGCTCCAACAAGCTGGTTGGTTACAGAGATGCTGTGGTCATCCTTGCTGAATACCCTGCATTCTCGTTGACCATTAGCTGGACATTAAAAGTCTGTTCAACCCTGTGTCCTGAAATGACCTCATGCGTTGGCCCCCAGGTCTTCCCTTTGTGCTTCAGTCACTGACCATGAGTGACCAGTGGCCTTAGAACAAAAGTGAGAGCTTGGTCAAACCCATGGCTGATGGACTTTGCATTGTGCCAGAGTAACAAAAAGACCTTACCACATCTGCTGTATTAGTGAATCTTTGATGACATGGATGGCATTGATGAATAGCTTCAATGTACACTTGTCCTTTGAAAGATGGTGAATAATCCAGATGGCTCATATTTTTTGCCAAAAGTGCAACTGTATCTAGAAGGACTGTCTTCGGTAGGATGAGGTGCTACTTTATGCTGAAAGTGTAGAGGGGTCACGACCCTGATGTCATTTTGATGCAACTCTAGATTGGAGACCTCATTGTGGTGGATAGTTCAAGAGATCACCCACTCTCTCTCTCTCTCTCCCTCTCTCTTATATAAAGAAATTGAGTCATAAAGAGTGTCAATTAGGGAAATGTCTCATGAAACCAGCTATTAAAGTTCAAGTTTGCCGAAACTACGTTGAAACCGCCTGTCAATTCTGTAGCAAACTTAGACTTTCAATGGATTTGCTAGACACCACTATGACATTCTCATTGAAAACTTTTCTTTGTGACACATTTTTTCCTTCAAGAATAGATTCAATTGAAAGATTAGGGGAAAGATGATGAAGGAAATAGTTTCTTAGAATTTTAGATCATGTACACTGTACATGTAAAGCACTGTCCTGTTATCTATTGCTTACAGTAAGGTGCTAAGAATAAATGAGAGGCAAACATACTAAGTGTTGGCCTGATATGAGATGTCGTACCCCCTGTGAAAGGCCTTTGAAATCAGCCATAACTCTCTGGTATGGCAGCCATTCTGGCGTTGTAATTCAGAGGGTTTGCGTGTGGAACTGCTCTTGCTTTTAACTCATCAGTCCCGATCCAGAGAATGTGCCAGCTCGAGATGATAAGCCAAAAGCTGTTTGTGTCTGCTGCGCTCCCGCTTGATTTCATTACGTACGAGAGGAGCAGGGAAAGTAAAAAAGAAAAGAAAAAGAAAATTGTCAATGAGTGATTTTGCAGGCGTGCACTGTGCATCGGGGCTTAGTGAAAAAGGTGAATAATCGCTGGATTAATTTTGCTCCATAAAGAACACCCCTGTCATCTAGGGAGAGCTAGCAATGTGAGTCTGGATCTAGACCGTTGACCTCACTCCACCTGTGTGTCCTGCTCTCTGTTATCAGCTTCTGTCCATCTCGCCATAATGTTGCAATTTTCTTTGTCTTGTAAATCATGTCCTGGTTAAGACTAGCTCATAATTTTTTAAGTTGATTTCTTGATGCTCTTTTTTTTCTTCTTGCCAGCTGAGCTCGTTCTCCTCTCCTTGACACCCGATATTTTGTTTACCCCATTTAATTGCTTTTTTGCTCATCTTCCCTATTATCTAGCATGTTCTAGGACAGTTCCTTCAGAATTTAAATGTCCCCATTTTCTTGTGATTGGTGCAGATACCCTCTCCTTCTTTGTATTCAGCTATCGTATCTCTCCTTGATCTTTCTTCTTTTCTTTGTATGGCCTCTCTCAACTTCATTCCTCTTTGAAAGTGCGTACATGTACCTCACCCGTACCCACCTTCATCTCTGGCTTTTTACCTTTGCCTGGGTGACTGACGGTGCCCCCCTGTAGGCATCTCGTACGTGCTTCTCCCCCGTCTTTGTTCACCATGTATATGTTACCTTCCTTCCATTATCTTGTTCTTTTCTTCTGCCCCTACCCCTGCTCGATCCTAACCCGCCCGCTCCCCCCTTCTCCCCCCTTCTCCCCCCTTCTCCTGTTCTCCGGGGCAAGAAAGTTAATTAGCCAGGGTCACTCCGGTACAATGACACGGGCTGTACCTCTTGGAGTTTATAAATGCAGGAAGAATGAAATAAGTAGACAAGATGTAATAGAAGGTAATGGTTTGAAATGGAGTGGGAGAGGGAGAAGAGGAGGAGGGAGAGAGAGATAGAGGGAGATGGGAGAGAGAGATAGAGGGAGAGAGATAGAGAGAGAGAGAGAGAGAGAGAGAGAGGGAGGGAGGGGGGAGAGAGAGGGAGAGGGGGAGAGAGAGAGAGGGGAGATGAGAGAGAGAGAGAGAGAGAGAGAGAGAGAGAGAGAGAGAAGGGGAGAAGCAGGCAATGAAGTTTATTCAAAATACATTGTCTCTTCACCCTCTCCTCTTCCTCTCTCTCTCTTTCTCTCTCTCTTTCTCTATCTCTCCATCTCTCTCGCCCTCTCTCCCCTGCCCCTCTCTATATTTTTACCTCTCCGCCTCTGCCTTTCTCTTTCATTTACCTATTCCAATCTAACATTACATCTTATCCACATTTTTTTCTGTCAAGGCTATGTAGGAGTTCCCTAGAATGCAGAGTGCATAATTGTTCCAAAAATGAGTTATAAATGTCACCACACCTTTGCAGTAAAAGGAAACACTAAAGGAATAATAAAGCTATCACCTATCATGAATATGCCTTCTTCAACATGGGCGATGTTGATGAATTAAACATTATTTGGGAGCAACAACAGTTCGTTAAAAAAAAGAGATGAAAAGAAGAACCGGTATTGTCCTGCTTAGAAATGATTATCAATCAATTTTCAAATAGGAAAGTAGTATACACATCCCTTTTTCATGACTCTATGGTGTAGGTACATGTATTTATGTAGATGATAAGCTGATATGTCATATGAAAGAAAAGGACTGGTAATCTTTACGTGCCAGACCTGCTGCATATAATCCAGATTTTTTTAACATCCCCATTTCTCTCCATCTCTCTTGCGTCAGCTGTGAATGTAAATTTATATTTAATTAAAGAAAACGGGTGTAACATTCGTTGCCTCCAAAAAAGTTGTCACTTTGTTCTGTTTGTAATGAGAGCTGTGTCTTTTGAATGATGTAAAGATCGTGAACCCTTTAAGAGAGAGAAGCCTAAGCAGGGAGGGATCGTGCCTTTCGAGTTAGAGACACCCGATACGAGCAGCACGTTTGACACTGTGACCCACCCACCTTGCTTTCTCCTCTCGCTTCTCCGCCGACTTCCACCCTCGGAACTTGTTGACAAAACAGAAGACACAGGAGGAGGAAGAAGGAGAAGAAGAAGAAGAGAGAAAATGAGAGCGAGAGACAAGGACTGAGAGCGAGGGAGAGGAAAATATCGAGGCAAGTTGTGAAACTGAGCAGGAGACAAGGGGGAATCCGTCCGCTCACGCTAAAGTGTGTGATGATGTAACGGTAGTCGTGCCTCCCTCGTTCAGCTGGTTGCTCGCTTGCTGTTGGTGCTGCTGCTGCTACTGCTGTGTCATGCAATGATATTCCTCATGCATCGACGTGTGAGCCTTGAACACGTAGCTCGGTGCTACGCCTGTGCCTTTCACTCGTCTTTCTCGTGTGTGACTTACAGTTTGGATGTGTCATTGGTGTTGCTACTGACGGTTTTCATCGATGTTCCAACTTCGTGGTTCTGTTGCCTTCCGTGTACCCAGCTGAGTTGCAAGTAGTACTGGTGTTAGAGAACGTTATCAAGACGTCCTGTCCTTAAGACATCTTTCTCCTGGAGAATCTTGAGAAGGAATTCTTCATTGTTACAAGTCATGGTAATATTCCACCTGTATTCACGATTTGTTTTCTCTAAGTTGCCATGTTTCAAATATTATCCAACTAGCACGATTGGGACAGGCGAGTGGTTGTGGTGGGGGTGGGGGGGGGGGGG
>BEXV01000393.1:68033-89351 GCA_003118195.1 Hemicentrotus pulcherrimus
GGGGGGGGGGGGGGTAGAGAATGATGACTTGAGTACAAAGATGATCATTGTGTAATTGTTACTCAGACATCCAATTGCGCAAGGTTTTAGGTGGAATTGATGATTGTTTTGTGTCTGTTTCCCTGGTTGTTTTGCCATACAGTAGCAGATGCACTTTGTGGTTGACAAGCTATTGTCACTCTCTCTCTCTCTCTCTCTCTCCCCCTCTCTCTCTCTCTCTCTCCCCTCTCTCTCTCTCTTTCTCTTATTTTCTTCCCCCCCTCCCCCACTGCTTGTCTTTCTCCTGCAATCTCCCTCAATCTCCCTCCCTCTTTCCATCCCTCTTATACTCCCTTTCTTATTTCAAAATTCTATCTCTTCTTCTCTCTCTCTGTCTTTCTCTCTCATTCTCTCTCATTCTCTCTCTCTCTTTCTCTCTCTCCCTCCCTCCCTCTCTGCCTACCTCTCTTATTGCCCTCTCATTTCTCTCTCTCTGTCTGTCTGGCATCTTTACACGACCACAGTCTGGGAATGGGATGAAATGTTCATTAGTCACTCAGACTCACTCCATCCGAGAAAAGAATAGCTGAAGGAATTCCAGAAATCATTCACCACAGGGAAATGCCAGACAATGTCAATAGAAAATGCCTATTGAATGTAGGGGCTTAGAAAGTTATTTATGTCTGTTCGACCATTGTGCGTGGTGCTGCACAATTGATTTGCTTCTGCCAACCAAGTCTGATGCAAATTTAGAACATATAATTGCTAGTTTGTAGTTGTAGGTAGACAATAAAAATAAAAAGTATTGGAAGGGAAACAGAAATAACATGTAGATAGCTCTGTATTATCATGGAGATAAAAGAAGAGATCTCCATGGTATTATTGATAGTGTAATAGTTGTGCCCATAGTTGGGGAATTGATATTCCTGTATATGGGGAAGAACATTTTGTGTGATAGGGAAAACGGCTTAATAATGGAAGTTGTCCACTCTTTCTTTTCAGAGTGCAAAGAAATTGTATGAACCACTCGTTATGTGGTTAGTTTTGTGGACACCAACTGCATCGGTCAGTGGTTTCTATGGTCTGGGTGTCGTAGAGTGGGGGCATAATCATCGTCTTAGGATTATAGTCAGAAAACCTTTTGTAAATCATTCATGGAAATGAAATGAGATCGCTGAAAGTCTTTCTACCTGAGAGCCTCCTTATTACCACCGACTGACCAACCGTGGGTCTAGAAACAAAGTGTGACCCGAATTCGACCTTTACCAAGGCGGGTGTCACTTTGCCCATTCTTCACTTCATCGCTTTGACCATTCTTCACTTCATCGCTTTTTGCCATTTTTCTACTGCACTCGCTTCCATGATTTTACGTTTAATCAACAGCGTTGGGGTCACACATTCACAAAGGTATTTCTGAAACTGTCAAACGTATAATCCATGGATTGTGACAGAAATCATGTAGAAAAGGTTGCATTGGCTATTCATAATCTTCTTGAAGATCATGTAAGAAAAGAAAGATCTGATTGAGAGCAAGAAAGGCATTATTCCTTTGTCACTTTGCATTGGTTCATGCCCTACTGGCTACTGGCAAATGAGGAAGTCGTTCATGCTCTGAAATCTTGCAGGCTCGTTCTTTGTTCCTATAATTCGATAGAGATGTAATATTGCTGACTATTATGCATCTTGTTGACTGATTTTCTCTTCGTGTAATGACATAATAACATAATTCCTGTCACCGTGCGACCAGATTTAATGCGAAATAAGATCCACTTTCCGACAGAGGGAAACCCCGTCCTTCGGTCTGCCGCAAACCTTGTTGGCGTGATCCGTTTTGTTTACTTCATTCGTTAGGTTATTCTCGTGGTGGGTCCAAGGGGATTCTGGGAACCAGGGAATTGCATCGTTATCCGCTTAACTGCCGCACTAATTGACATGTGACAAGTAAGGTGGGAGAAAGAACGATGTTGAAAATGTTAGCACCCCTGGAGCCAAGATATTGGTTCAACATTCCCCCCCCCAACAAAATAGTTCTTCCTACCGCATTCGGACTAATAATGAGAGAAGCTGAATGTGAAATAGAAAATCCACACATGGAATTAGTATAATGGTAAATCGGAATGTTTGGTCCCTGACTAATTTTTGATATGATTCAATGGAATATAGAAAATTGTGGTTACGAAATGTGCAGTGGGTTTGAATCATGCAGCATTTGTATACTTTTTCTCATTGCGAAGATTTGAATTTGGACTAGTTGAAGAAAATTCATTTTTACTGAGTACTGAAATTCAATTCAAATTTTCCATTTGTATTCAAATTTCTTTTATTATTCAAAAATGCTATTGAAGTATAAAGAAGGAAAAAAATACCCCCAAAAGGGGAACATTCTGAGACATATTTTGATCATCATAAGTCTGTTTTTCTAAAAACAATTGATATTAATTTCTTAACAATCCAGTATAAACTAAATCCTGGTTCAAAGTTTGTAGGAACCTCATACAGATAATGCAGGAAGTTGGACATTTTGCTCTTTTGCCCCGGAAGTTTCAGGGAAGTCTTACAACGATTTGAAGCTGGCGGAATTAAGTCACTCGCGTTTCTTGACATTCCAGACTTGAAGCTTTTTAAAAGCATGGATGGATACTAGACAGACATTATCGTTTCTCCTATTGTTCATATGTTTCCTCGTTTACCAAGCTTTATCCTTGCCGGTCTACCGTAAACCTCATCATCATGTGTAACATGCTTGTGGCAATAATCCATATCGATATTGTTAAAGGGCTCATTTGTTTATCAGCTCAAATTTATTCCATTTCCAAATGACAATGCAAGCATCAATTTTTTTTATTTGATTTAATTTCGTAACCACATGCAGACAATAAAAACAAATGAGATTTTCATGCATGGCTTGCTGGGATAACATCCTTAGAAAGGGAATGTTGTGCAATGGGAATGATATTTATAACATGTTACGGTTACAGTAATTAAGTTTGCTCGATTCTTCCCTGGCTGCCATCTTTTGCACTCAGAATATTGCTACAAAAATTTGTATTTGTATTTGCACAGTGTTTGTCATTCCAATTTTGTATTTACCACGTTTATATTGTTTAATTGTTATATTTCTTGAAAGTGCTGAATAAATAATACAATACAATACAATCATGCGTGCATGATGTAACTTCATTGTAGCCTACCCCACGCTATCTCTCCCATTCTTTCTATACTCATTCACTTTTCTTTGATGTATGATCATTTTCCAATCCCCATGTTTTTAACATTCTTATGTTTTTCCACCCTCTTGTTACACAATGCTGAGCTTTTGAATGTGTTTGTCTTTCATGGAACATGACTTATCTTTGATAGCAAAGTCTACAATACATGCGCTCAACCAGAAAAAAATGTGATTACAAAATCATATCTCACACATTCTCAGACCTGCCTCTTCAAGTTTTCAAGTATTTTCTATCTACAGATATATTTGGTCTTCATGAATCACTGAAACAGATGCACATCAAGTGCTTCCCTACCAGGCTTCTTATTGTTTTTCAGCCTTGATAAGAAATTAGTAAAATCAGGGCTGTGTATCTCATCCTTAAAATCAATTTTAATTGTTCAAGTTGTTGTTATTGTCCGTATTTATGTCGCATTTTATTGACAATTATATTCATTATTATCCTAGATTTGTCAAGAGAGTCTTTCTGGTGAAATGTTATCATTAGATTGTTCATTTGTCCCAAAAGAGAGTGGTTTGTAATGCACATTTCATCCTTGTTTTCACGACGTGACGGTAGTGAGGAAAATTGTAACGCAAAGTGAATGCAATTTTTTTTCACTACCGTCACTTCGTGAAAACAGCGACGATTTTAAGAAGCTTTCAAAAGGATTTTTTTATAAAGATTTTGATATTGGCTGGTATTTGAAATATATAACTCTCTCTCTCTCACAATTCACATTGAACTGAATTCACATGTATTGTTGTTTTCCACCTCTTGGTTGGGGCAGACCTGGCATTGGTTTTCATTTGTATAATGCTTAATCAACCACAGAGCGAGTTTAATTTGTCAAATACAAAAACAAGTCTTCTTCTGTTGAACCACATGACACTGAACTTCAAAGTCCTTGCTACGATATTTACGATGGTTAAATCCACATTATTATTTTTCTAGTTGGAGGCAGATGTTATACAGAAAATAGGTTGGCCTACTTATTATTTGAAGAGTACTTATGGTAGATAATTCAATTGTCTCAAGATTCTATTGTCATTCAAAATACAAGTACAGTTCTAAGTAGGATCAGGATGTTTAACTCCTTGTGGTAGGGTAAGTCCAGCTCAGACAGGTAAATGAGGTTGTAGTCTCAGAATGCAGACCTTATTTACTGATTGGCGCTGGAACTACAATGCATGCCTAATCGATTGGAAATGATTTTATTGTGCTACAGCCTACATGCAGAAAGATTTACACGATGAAATGTCTGGTTATTGATGTTGTGTCCTTATTTATATCCATAAATGCTTTTAAAAAAATAATCACGAATCACCGTAAAGTCATACTGGTTATTGCAATAATATATTATAATTACATGTATTTTCTTATTTCTTAGCTATAGGGGGTTAGTAAAGTCTGTGAGTAAAAGTATTTTATTTGCAACGACCACCTACATGTAGATGGTAGTCACTGTATGAAGCAATCATTAGGGGCCATTTTCCAGTTTAATAGACCATTTTTATGCTTGCCAGTGGGATTAGAGTTTCTAAATGTACATACCCTGGACCGAGAGCCAAGGGAAACAATGGGAGTGTCCCTGTGTGCTTCCCATTTGAAACAGGCTTCTCTGTTAATAGGGTCTATTTATGGAGAATACAAACAATAAGTGGAGCTAGTGCACAGTTGACTGCACAGGGATGAATAGGGGGACATGAAGAGGGCCATTGATGCCCCCCTCTCTCTATTCAAACTCCTTGAACTGACCAGGCCTTGGCATGGTCAATCGGTCTGTTGTGCTGACTTTTTTGAATGGGCTTCATAGTTGCAGGACAGATATCAAGCTATTGACCTGCAGACACTGACCACAACTTATGTTTGGGACCTCCGACCTGGACTAATGGTAGCCACACAGGTCTGGAATAGACGTATATCTCCCTGTTGTTGTGTACATGTTGGACAGTTACTGGACATCTTGGTAAATCAGGACCTGGATCAGGTTTATAGCCACACAGGTCTTGGATTGACCTCACTGTACCTGTTTCAATGTTTAGGACGGACACTGCACATCTTGGTACCTATAGACCTAGAATATTCCGCACCAACCTAAAATAATTTTGATCTATCAGAAGTTTGTGTGTCGGAACAGGAACTTGTATGCCAACTCTTCTCCAGGTATTGTAAAGTTTATTGATACTAACTAAACCAAGGACTATATCGTTTGGTCTTGGTATAACATGCATTTTCCATAAAACTTTTTACCTGGTACATGTAATGTTGATAGACCCTGTCAGAGAGATCTCTAGAACTGTTGTCAGTGGCTTAATTCATGTTGTCATGTTGTCTGATCGCTTCTTCTTCTTCTTCATCATCAGGTTACATCTGCCTCCTTCAGGCTTGAAGATTCTTGCTAACGTTTTATGTACTGGTAGATAAAACCATCGTCTAGTAGAAGAAATGGCCGGTTCTGTATTACATTTATACATCAGGGAGTGAGAGAATCCTGTTGTCAAAGGGTCATTTCGTAGCTAGAAAACATACATGTTTCCACATGTAGTTTGTGACCTTTGGCATCTATGAAGGGAGGGTCATCAACAGTTTTTGTAACAAACAGCATAACAAGATAGTTGGGTGGGAGATCATGTAACACTATTGAAGGCCTTACTGTGAATTGACTTACGTGTCATATATAGATGTAAAACATGGGTCCACCCATTGTCATCATAAACATGGCACTGTTCCAGAACCACTTGAAAGGCCTTGCCCTTGCAGCTTCATGTTGTGGGGAGTATTCTGAATTGTTTGAAATCAGGGGTGAAGTCATTGTAGCTTTGTTCACAAGGGAACATCGCTGTTTTAAGTTTGGTAAACCTCAAAGTTTTAAACAATGTTTTAAACCACTAGCTGGGCAAGCAGCCATTGCACATGTAACTACAAGCTGTCTTAACTTGGAGAGAGGACCCCAGTAGCTTGTAGTTCTTGCGCTAATCAGAAGATCACTTGTGGGTTGTAACTTCAAGTCAAAACCTTAAATGTCATAACCATGAGTGCAACCACCCTTAAAACCACAAGCTAAACTTTAAGTTGACTGACTCTAGTGTGAACTGTTCATGTCTGACATGTAGGTCATGTTTAGTCTGAAGCCATGGAGGTCAAGTGAAAGTGGCAATGTCAACGGTTCTGCTTATGCTTTCTCCTGTGAGTCTCAAATTCCAAAGTGAAAATACAAGATAAACAAAGTCATCAAAGTGCATCTGGATCCTAATCTAGATACATATAATGATGTTGTGGTGGTTGTACTTTCCTTGGTTTTCTCAAAAGGTCTGAAATTCAGAAGTGGGATTACAACATAAAAAACGTTATGATAATGCATTGAAATACATTTAACAATGTAGTTACTTGTTGAACACTTTTGTTTGGTAGATTATGTTGAAAAATTCCCATTCGTCTTTTGCCTTTCGCAGAAACTGGATGAGCACGGTAATATCAAAGAAATGTTGTATTCATGTTTCAATGTTTACGTAACTGACGAGAGCTGTTCTTGCATTTGTAATTCATATTTAAGACAAGGAACGACCGAAATTAAATGTTCAAAACTAATCCTAACGATCCCTTAGAGCGTTAACTATAAAGAACACATGTAAATATATCATGTGCTGAGAGCCAGATGGTCTTAACACTACATTAACAGCGCACATTTAAAAGTCCATTGAAATGATCGATTAATCTCATTATCCCCCTAAAACTCTTAAACTATTTTAGTCCATAAGGGCTCTAATTCATATCATTTTATACAAGATTAACCCCTCTTATAGCGAGCGCTCGTCAAACAATATGTGAGCAGAAAGGGGAAGCCTACATGTAGTAGACGACTTTGTTGTTCCTGAGAGACATGATATAAAACCAATCTCCCTTATCTCACTTTGATCAGTCTAGCTCAACGACGATGATGATGAGGAAAGTGTAAGGTGTGAGGACATTAATAAGACACAAGAACTCATCATGTGACTGACATTCAAACACCCATGTCCCTTTTCCTCATCACTGACACGAACGTAAAGCCTCCTGACGGGAACAAAATAGGTTGCCCCACCTCTGCAAACTACCCCTCCCGTCCTCATCCGCACTATCACCATCTCCTAGCCATAGGTTCACAGAATACATACATGAGGGTGTCCTAGCTCACCATGTACAGCTTGCTTGCCATTGGTGACGAAGTCTTTAACTTGACATTGCCTGGATACCATGTATATCAGCAGGAGTTTGCCCTCTTTCAGGATTTTTTTTTAAAGATTAAAAAGAACAACAAATAGAAATCCAATGGTTGCCATCAGAACCATCTCCCCAACCCTCTTCCTCAAACCCTTATATCTTTTAGTTTTCATTGTGTTCCAGACACCTACACTTGAATTATCATCTACTGTAATGTTGCGCCACTTGGCAATGCTCGCAGGGTTTCATTATTTCCCAATATATCCATGAGCTAAGATGTACTGCTAAGATGACCTGATCATGGAGGAGGTTGATTGTAGAAAGTCGTTAACACTTTTTTTTTTGGTGAAGATGATCCTGATGGATCTTGTTAGATGCACACTCACCTCATCCTCAATGTTACTTACCTGGGGAGTGTTTCACAAAGATCCTAAGTTGAATTTATCTGTAAGTTGGACTTAAAAGTTATGGAAAGCCATTAGCATCCTTGAATTTTTTTGTAAAAGTTATTTTAAAAGGCATAAAATGTGGATTAAAATCATTCATATTTTCTAGTATCATGGGAAATTTCATGTTCTTGATGTGGAATTTATGAAAAGTCTAAAACACTAGAATTTTCATTTTTGAATATATCTTATTTTAAGGGTACAAATGGCTCTCCATAATATTTAAGTCCAACTTAGAGATAAGTTTGACTTGGGATCTTTGTGAAACACCCCCCAGGACAATGCCTGCGTCCCTCCTCGCTCATTCTTAAAACCTTTTGATTGTTAGAATCGGAATTGAAATGACTTCAAGCCAGAGCACATGACTTATCAACCACCCCTCCACCCACATAGCAGGCTGTAAATGAATCATGGTTTATGGGCGATGAAACTGTCAATTGCCCCAGTTCTTTCAGTATTTCAAAGAGCGTTAACTCCAAAAAATGATGTACTTATGTTGGAACTTCCATTAACCGAATTGGTGGATGGTTGATACAAATTGTTTCATAAAAAAAAAAAAACATATGCAAGCCTTTTTTAAGTATGGATTTACTTATAATTTGCAATATTGTTTTAAATGAAGAGATGGATTTGCAATTTTACATTTACATTCCATGCATCCCCTATGTCCTATCTTTAACGTACTTCAATGCTAAAGTTTATTTCGGGTCGAGACAGGTATGTTTTGTTCAAGGAATGGGTGAAAATAATGATCATTCAATTTCAATTTCAGTGTGGAAGAAAACTGTGAATTATAGATGTTGCATTATTTACAAAGGCAAAATGCTCCACAACCAATGACTGATGAACAGGTATGGGGTTAGACAGTTTCCAAGAACGAACATCTTGTTTTCCTCTCTCAGCACAATTGCACGCCCTGGTTTCACCTGAACTCACGTAATGAGAGCACCATGAGAACACCTTGATCTTCCGTTTGGTGCACCATGTTTTCTCATCGGAATGTCTACAATATTTGTACCCCGGTGATGTTTTTCAGCCAGCTTGATTGAATGTATGTCGGGCTCATCAGAGGGAGACATTTATAATGGGCCACCAACCGTGTTCTACATGAATGTCTCGTAAAACCCTAGGAAGTATTTCTGCCCACGTTACAGGCTTTATATCGCTACCAGTACTATGTTTATTTCTACCAGTAGTCCCCTGCATGAACCCTGGACGTACCTCTGCCCTATATTTAATATGTTTCTGCCAGTCTTTCGAAAAATCTTGAGTCCTGACAAAATTGTTCTCCCCTCCATTTTTGCTCTTCCCTCCATTTTTGCTCTTACCGGTATATCCTGCCCCTTTTGCATCGCCCACCTACTTTATCAACCTCCCCCTTCATGGTGCCTCAATTTCTCCTCACCTGGAAAAAAAGTGCCCATCCCATACTGGCATCCACCCCCCCCTCACACACACACACACACACACGCACACACACACACCACTACTGGCCTTATGACTATGGATACCGCCATTAGTCAACCCCTGGCGCCAGGGCTGCTAGCACACCTGTGTGAGGTATTTGCATGTGACCTGCTACTCGTACAGATACAGATATTATGCGTCTCATGATTTCTGGCCACATTCCCACTGCCTCACTTCTGTGTTAGCACGTATGCACATGTCTTCGCAAAAGCATATGATCGATGAGCATGGGGATGCACCCTTGGATCTTTTCAGAGAAAAAAAAAAAATGGGTGTTGCATTTCAGGGACTTATTGGAATGATGATGCCAGGGGAAAAGGGCCCCTCTTGCTTTCCATTATTTCCATAAATCTACCTGNCCCACGCCACCTACCCCGATTCTGTGCTTACCTGTCCAATATCTGTGGCTGTTGGGTCATCACACCTGTATGACTCATGCCTATAACTACATGCACACAGGTATAAATTGCCCTTTCTGGCTGCCGGCCCACAGCAACGAAGATATAGCATGCCTGCCACAGAAGAAGAAGAAAAAAAAACTAGGTCCTCATGAATTTATGAGCGCTCCAAATTTCCCTTCAGTTGCCATACTTCAGGATACTTATAATTTATTCATCAGGTATGTGTGCCAGTCAGCATGCTTGATGTTAAGAGTTGGGAAAGCATTCCGAGCCCCTCACAAAGAAAGGGTACCAGGTGTTGATTTTCAACATTTTCAATTATGGGAGAGGGGCGGGGGCATTGATAGCCTTCCCTTGAAATTGCTAATATAGGCACAAAAGTAAATGGGATAGGGTAGCAGGAGTTGATTTAACATTTTCAATTATGGGAGAGGGGCGGGGGCATTGATAGCCATCCCTTGAAATTGCTAATATAGGCACAAAAGTAAATGGAATAGGGTACCAGGAGTTGATTTAACTTTAACTATAAGAGATGGGCGGGGCATTTAATATACAGGTAAGAAGGTATTTTAACAAGACTTCACTCCCTGCTAGTAACTCCCCCTGTCTGAAAATTCATGGGAGAAGCAAATTCCGTCAAATGCTATACTTAATTTTTTGAAATTTCATATCAGATGCACATCCGCACACTTGATGGCAAATACCCTGTATATTTTGATGATAAGATGTAGGATTTGAAATTTTACGAGCATGCAGATAAACTTGAAAACTAGACAGGGAGAATGACTGAACCTGAGGAGAATGTCCCCCTAAATCTATTGGAAGAACTCTTATTAAACAATATATGTCTATGGCTTGTAATGCATGATATCACCCCTTGTCTTATTGTAATATCTCAGTGAACATGTTAGCGAAGGTCCTCGATATCTGAATAGAAGCTTTCAAACTTGAAAATGGAGTATCTCGCTGCTGAGAATCCCTATGTTCTTTAAAGCTTTTCCTGATGGATAAGTAGCCGTGTGCGTGTAAGGTTAGAGAGATAATGATAGATAATTTTGTTGATGTATAGAGACAATGGGTTGTTTACAGTAAAATAAATGGAGGAGAAAAAGATGTTGTGTGATTTCCAGATTCCTGACATCCAATAGATATTTCTGATAATGTCTTTGGACATGGGATTTGTTTTGTGGGAAAGGAAGGAGAAAGAAAGGGATGTTGCATAAACTTCCTAAATTCCTGACATCGTTCTCTCTTGCCTTCCCCAAGTTCATGTCTGACACACCTGTTTGCTCTGACTCACACATCACTTTCT
Organism: Hemicentrotus pulcherrimus; assembly: GCA_003118195.1. Taxonomy (NCBI): domain Eukaryota; kingdom Metazoa; phylum Echinodermata; class Echinoidea; order Camarodonta; family Strongylocentrotidae; genus Hemicentrotus; species Hemicentrotus pulcherrimus. The sequence continues at coordinate 79,051 of BEXV01000393.1, forward strand.
CTCTTGCTCTCTCTAACACTTTATTCCCCTCATCGTCTCTCTCCTATCTTTGTTTTTCATGTGTATCTCTTCTTTGTTGATATCTGTCATTCTTTCTCTCTCCTTCAATATCATCATTATTATCTTGCTTTCTCTATAACCTCTTTCTCTCTTTCTTTTTTTTGTTGGTGTCTCTATCTATCTATCTATCTGTCTACCTATCTATATATCTATCTACATGTACACTCTATTTATCTATCTATCTATCTATCTACACTGTATCTATCTGTCTGTCTTTCTATCTATTCTGTTTCTCCTTCTCAAACTTATTTCCAGTTGTGTACTCTGTCAAGTGTCAATTTATTATCCGGCCCAAAGCCCCATTTCACATTGTCTCCCAAATCTTCAGGTAATCTTAACTCTGCTCTCCTCTATTTCCCTTGTTTCCTATAATTTGGATGTGATTGGCATTGAAACCTGCCACAGCAATCAATCTCTCTCCTATTTAATTAAGGAAAGGGGGAGAAAATGATCCACAGTTTGTCTCAGATGTAGGTCTATGGTGTAGAACACACTTCAATTGTGTTGGACTGTTGCTTTACAGAGTGCCCTACATTCAATGCTCCTCCCCCGACCATAGGACCTCTCCCTCTTAAAGACAGACTAATTGCACTTTCGATTTCTCCATCATTTGCTGAGCAAGTCTCAAGGCACCCATTTAAATATCTAAAACGGGGTTCTTTGGATCTTGCTATGTTTGTCCTCCTCCTCACCCTTACGTTGAATAATTAAATGGTTGTTTTAAAGGGATCCGGTAACTTTGTCTCAGATTCTGAAACAAAATTCTGGATTTAGCTCATGATACAATGATAATTATAAACCTTTAGGTCAGTCAGGAACCCCATGAATTTTACAAGCCGATCGCCTGTCTGATTATCAAGATATTTATGATTGGAATTACAAATTTTGAAAACCGTTCGCCTGACGGTTTTCATAACACTACAGTCTATTGGGGAAAACGAGTATGGTCAAACTAGTCACTCAAAGATGTTTACTTTTTTGAGGCACTTCTTGATCATTTTGAAGCGCGATTTTTTTTAGGGCTTCAATATTTCACCATATTACAGACACTGATAACACGTAGGGTTGTGAATCTCAGATTTAACATTGTTAAACGATCCCTTTAAGATGAGAAGCAAAATTTGCCTCCTGATGATATGCACTAGTCTGCATAGACATAAGGTAGGATGGTAGTGGACTGTTTAAGGTAGATTTCTTGGTTTATCTTTCTTGTTTTTAAAACTTGTATTTCATTGTTTAACGTTCGAGGATTTGTTACAAGTATGTTAATTTAGTCCTTTCTCTGCCTCACTTCCCAAATTGCCTTTTTCTCACTCTCTTCATTTACATCTAAGGGTCCACTACCTTCCCTAGTCTACCCACCAATCTCCTCGCATCTCCTCGCATCTCCTCCATCTACGTACCACCACTTGACACCTTTACACCACCAATGCTCTTACCCTACCTAGCACTTCTGATCTTTTACACCCTCTACCACCTCATGCCTCCGCCCCACCAGTCCCCTATGTCTTGCTGTGACAGTCCGCCCTACCCTACCAATGCTTCTCCCCCTTCTTCTTACCTATCCTGTCTTCCGTCTCCCACCCTACCTTCCGTCTCCCACCCTACCTTACTTGTGATCTACTTCTCCCTCTTCCTTACAATTCTTGTCCCCACCCATCTTGTAAACCTCTCTACCATCTTCCACCCCTTCTGACTGATGCTATCCTTTTATTAATTGTCCCACATCTAGAGTCTTGCCCTTGTCTCATTACTTTCGAACACCTGCCTCACCCTACCAATGCCGATCTTCACCCATTTCATTTCTTGGCCTTACCCATCTCGTACCACCTTCCAGCTCCACCTGATCAATGCTCCTCCCCCTTTCATACTTATCCCCTGTAGCCTCTCCCATCTGCCTCGCCCTACCAATGTCGATCTTCCCCCTTCCAGTTTTTGTTGGCTCCACCCATCTCGCACACCTCTCTACCACCCCCACCCCACCCTACCCTACCAAGACTCCTCTAGCTTCCCCCTTCTACTTGCCCTTGCACACCTGTCTGACTCATTGCCGCTTCACCCCATGCTTCCAGCCCGCAAATTATAGGAAACGTGATAAATTTCCTCATCAGACGGGGCTCCCCAGGGGTGGAGGAGAGCAGGACATAGCCAGGATAATACTGGGCTTCCTGCACTGTGCGGCAAGGGGTGTGCTTCCTTCACGTGGGCTAGCTAGCTCTACGCATTCTTTTCTCCTTATTATCAATTTTCACTTTCTTTTTCGCCGACCTGTCCTTCCTCCCCCCACGATGAGCACACATTGTGTGCAGTTTCTTGGCAAGTAGAGCGCTGAGGCCGAGTAGATGTTTGCGCAGCAAGTAGTTTTTGTATCTATCATGATTGGTCACGGTTGTGGATGTGCGACATGGATTAGGCCTACTGTGTCATATACTTTCAGTGCAATCTGTTACATTTTTAAAACCAGTATGCCACAGATATATCATCTCTGAAATATTTTCACAGTAAAAATGTAACAGATCTGTCACAAATCAATGACTCATTTGATATGAAATTCTCGTGTCTGATTTTGAGTTTTGCATGTTTCTTGTCGTTTATCAGTGTTCATTTCAATGCCCATATTCCCAGCATTTCCTTCAATTTTCACCGGTCGGAACAGCTGAGTCAAAGGTATGATAAGTTATTCACCCCTCTCTGTAAAGAAATAATATTTTTGTTAGCAGAGCTTGCAGTATAAATACATCTCTCAAGTTATTTGTATAGTAATAAGCCAAAGATTTGCTTATAGGAATACGTGACTGGATGATGATTGCTAAACCTGCTAATGTCTGGTAATTTTACCAAACACTTCCTATATTTGTTAATGAAGTTAATAGTTTTTCTGTGAATTTATTAGTATCGATGGGCAAGCCTTGTGTTGTTTTATTAGCATGGGCAAGAAAGAGCATATAACTGCTGCCATGTTTTGAGCTGACTTTAGTGTCATCTGAGAGCTTTATGCCGTGTCTTGTTTTTCTTCTAACTCTGTTATCATTTCTTTGAAAAATCAATCTGAATTAGGTATCACCTCTTGTTTGCCTTGCAGTTTTGATTTCCTGTGGTTTCACTTTTTTATATTTGTGTGACTAAAATTAGTAATACTAGACATGAATGTTTGCACGTATTCAGTTTCATGACAATAGTTTACTATTTGGATAAAACTAAATTTATCAGTGGTTTATCTGAGGATTGTCACGTGTCCTATGGAACAATCTGTACATGTATCTCTGTAGAGTCCACGCGATCATTTCATTCTGTATCTCTCTCTCTCTCTATGCCTGTCGAAAGCAGGTCGGGTTGTCGTTATATCCTGATCAAATACATCCCCGTTCACCTTTCAGAGAAAATCAGCGGTAAACGTGAACTGTTGGAAATGAACTTTGACAGTGCAAACGTCGCAATGGTACGTGTAACCCATTTTCATCAATGGCCACTTCCAGAACCGGAGAATCATCGATGAAAGTTGCCCACAATCATTCCATTTTTTCTCCTCTTGACTTCTCCCTTTCCTCTGGTTTGGGCGTTCGTCTAGACATGTTGTAATCAAATTATGCAGCCTTTATGAAGTGTGCAGAAAGCTTCAACAAATTTGCACTTTTTTTTCCTGCTATGCATTCTGCTCTTTCTCTACCCNGGACAAATCTCGGAAATTATGTAATTTCAGCATTATTTGTAATCCACCGTTGTGGATTTAGAAATAAACCACGTTTGAATTTGTCTCCTCTTTTCCTTTTTTTCTTTCCTTTTTTTTCTTCTTCTTCCTTCTCTCTTATTTTTTTGATGGGGGGGGGGTCAACAGCCTGGGAGGCAAGGCCCTTTCGGTTCCCCCTGATTTCCTTCTTCTCCCTTTTCTTTTCTTCTTCTTCTTCTTCTTCTTTCTTTCCCTTTCTCACCTCTTTCCCTTTCCCTTCTCATCTTTATTTCACTCTTTCTTATTCAATGATCACTATATATTCTCTTTTGTTTCTGTAGTTCTATTTCTCCTCCCTCTCCCTCCCCTTCCCCTCCCCCTCTCCCTTCCTCTTTCTCTCCCTCTTTTCCTCACTATCTCCAACCCCCTCTCTCCCTACTCTTTACACATGCATAATATTATGCACATCTGTGAGACAGTCGAGCACGAAACCTTGCATCACCTTTTGTAGATGCACTTTTTGAACTTTTCCTTTGACTGGTCATGAGTTTTATGAAATGATATTTGTCTGACATGAAAGCCAGAAATATGTGACCCGGTGACTCTTTCCTGTCAAATTGAGCTCAAATCTGTTTGAGTTGAATCATTCCCCTCGTAGAACTTATAGAAGGTATTATCACATTTGTATACAAAGTCCTGCCCTGTATTCTTTTGTGGAGCTCTTGATTGAAAAGTGTTTTGGGGAGATCCATGATTATTCCTTAGAGCTTTTTTAATGTTATGATCATACAAGGATGATATAGTTGACATGAACTTTATGTTAAAGATCACTGCTGTGGTAGGCACTAGGTAGGGGGGGGGGGTGTTTCACAAAACTTTTCATCAGTGACAAATGTCAGTTTTTGTTATAAGCTACTGAAATCCTTGCTTCTGATTGGTTGATCAGCACTGATTTGTGTAATTTGTCATTGCAAAAATGATTTGTGAAACACCCTCCTGGACCAAGTCAGAGGTCTAGTGAGATGTATCAGTTTGTGGTTCCTGTCCGACTCACTTGACATGCTTTCATATTGCGCAAAGCTAGAATTGATAGATTCTAAAAGAATTTAAACATCTCCTTTACAAATTTGTTCTTAGAGGATTCTCACTTGAAATGCGTTTTTTGGTAATATGCTGCGATCCATTCACAAAGCGTTTCATGAAGAAGAAAAAAAAATCTCTCTGGTCTGATGTTATTATTGATAACAATTCTCAACTGTGTTGTCTAGTCATGTGAAGTGGAAAAAATCACACGTGTAAACAACCACTTGGGAAAACACTTATCTCTCTCAGTTAAACATTGTCCTCTGTCGCAAAGAGCCTCTTCACACCAGAGGATATTGATGCAAAAAATCTTGTAAAGAAATGTTGTATAGAGCATCACTTTATAGCACAAAGTGCATACACACTGGATATGAACATCGTATAAAGAAACTAGTTTGAAGAGGTCACTTGACATGAAATCAGAGCGTGCTCAGGATAAGCCACACCCTTTTTACATGCAATATGACATTCATACTATTACAGGACCCCAATTCTTGTGGTTCGAAACAACGATTAGACCATTCAGACTAGAAACAATCGCTTATGGTATAGCTAATGTATGATCTTTTCGTACAGCCATACAGTGAAATCAGGTAGTCTGAATGGATGTGAAGAGAGGAGCTAGCAACAACGAATGTAAAGATCAATTGCTTTCCCACGCTGTAAAACAAACACTGCAAACTTCAAGTTTCTCTTTCTCTGAAGTAGGTTTTTCCTCCCCGTTAATATTTTCCCTCGCTCTCCCTTCCTGCGTCGAGGCTCATCTTTCATTATTGTCTGAGGATGATATGACTTTGGATGAGACAAACATTTCCTCTCAGTTGGGTAAATGATCTTTTGTTTGGATTGTGTTGTAAAGAGATTTCAAGTGTGATCATTAATTAATGCTGGACTCTGTTCGGCAGGTAAACAAAAATAGACGACAAACAAGGAAGATGATTTAATAAAATTGTGCCATAAAAACTTATACGTGCCAATGTACAGCCTGCAGATTTAAACTCTATTTGAACTCTGTTGAAGAATCCTTGTTTGTAATTTAATACCAGAAGAAGGAAAAAAAGCATTCAAATTTCGAAAACACACATTTTGTTTAGGTACAACAAAAAGGACTCATATGTAGCCCACAGAAAGGCTTGGAATATAACTTTTTAAGCCAATGTATATACCAAGAAAACAAACACATATCTCTAATTCTCTATATTTTCAAAATATGGATGATAGGTTTATGGTACATGTAGGTTAAAGCAGGGAGGTGAGACTATATTATTGGTCTCACCTTCCTGGTAAAAGCGAGAAAGTTGTCTAATACAAAGCCAAAGCCAAAAGAGTTGCTACATAAAAGGTTCACTGGAAGTTAAAAGACAAGGAAACCACAATCAAAGAAAAATGTTAACCATTGGATACTTATAATTAAATGTGCAACTGCATATAAAAAAAACAGAAATCCATAGGGGCACCTCTTCAGAAAGACCCAACAGCTATTTATACTGTCAACCAACATCTGTCATATCGATGTACAATGGCATCATTAGACGACTGTATCACTAGCCGTGAGACAAGTCATATATTCCCTCTTTTGTTTTGCCAGGGAGACTATATAACTGTTGTGAAATCATCGTGAAACTGCGTTTTGTTACGCCTTGTCTGACTCTGTGAAGACAGCTAGAGGGGGTATGATTGTTATCTCTAAAATAACCGTGGACTATTTTTAAATTTTGCCTGCAATCACTGATAATAAGTGATAATTGCAATCTAGAAATGATATACATACATGTATGTATACCTGGCAGACGGGTGCCCTAGATTTTAGAGATAGTCTTTTGCATTACCTTCCTATCTGCTCTAGATCTTGGGGGTGTTCTTATTCCAGTAGAAGTATCATTTGCTTTTTTTACATGTATACAAAGTATACAAAGTACAAGTATTTTAAATGTGATGCTGCCTTGTGCATATGATTTGAAATGTTGTACAGAGGACTGTTCATTTGAAGAAGTTGTACATTTCAAACACTGTGCTTATAGTTTTGCTCTCCCACAGTGATGACAAAATATTGAACATGTGGGAATTATGTAACAATGCCTTATACAAGGATTAAAGCTCCGGGAATTACAGATATCATGATGTATCTGTAATGAGCTTGCATAGTCCTGTAATTGTTACCTAAATCCTTTGCTTGTGCCGACAAATCCTGCAATTTGCTTTAACACCCAGCTTAGCCCCATTTTCTCCCCTTGTACACACTCCATTAGTGAGAGCACTCTGCAGCGCTTTGTCATAGCCCAGTTAACTATTTAGAGCCCTTGTCAAGGAAGAAAAAGAAAAGAAGTCACGCAGTGGACATGCTGTTTTGACCAGCTCTTTGATATATCCATTGCATGGTCTAATTTGTAATGAGATACAGCGCCTGACCCACTTTTACATGTTTATGGCCTATCTTTTGTTGTCGTTGTTTTTGGTTATGTTGAGAAAACTTTAGCAAGGAGAATTTCTATGGATTCCGTGTCCTGGAAAGAAATATGCCTCCTTTTCAGTGTATTTTCCTGTTCTTTATTTCTTTTGTGTTCCTCTGCTTATCATATGTTGTTTTTAGATAAAAAATATTTAAATTACCCGTACATTAATTTTTGAGGTAGATTATTGTGAAAAAAACATTACTGTAATGAAAATGTTCATGTGTCATTTTTCAAATACACATCTAGAGCATTCAATATCTCTTATATATGGATTGAATTGTCATTCAAAACTTTCGACCTGCATTTAAAGCCATTTATAGACCTTCAGTTTATAGCCTATTAAAAAGTTGTTGTTTCATTCCAGAAATTGATGCCAAGAGCTGTAGATTCTCTTTCATTTGATGTTACATCAGTAAACTTTGAACCACGTCCTCCATCCCTTAGAAATAACGATAAAATCCCAAACGATATAATGACTACTTCCAGACATGATGCTCTGAACATATTCAGATTCGCGTGAGATTAATCCTGAGCTCAGGGGTGGATTAATGTGCTTAGACTTGATTAATTTGTTTTTCTCTCAAAAAAATTTGTGGGCTCTCACACAAGTCTGTGTCTGTTAAGTCTGTTAATAACATGAAGAGAGTGTTTGTATCTAAATTTAAACCATTTTTGTGCAGTGAGTCATCATGTCTGATATATTCATTTTTGGGAAGTCCATGGTTACATTAATGTATTTTGGCATGTTATGTCTCCTTGTATATATCTGTTTACCCCCCTCCCCCTCCTTCCCCTCCTCTCTCCCACCCCTCTCTCCCACCCCTCTCTCCCACCCCTCTCTCCCACCCCTCTCTATCTCTCTCCCACCCCTCTCTATCTCTCTCTACCCCCCTCTCTCTTTCTCTTTCCCTCCTCACTCCCCACCTGTAATTGTAGTTAGCATGCAATATTTGAAACTGCATGAGATCTACATGTAGAGGTGGGTTCCTGCATTCTATTTCATCTCTTTACTCCTTCATTTCTGTCTTCTTTCTACATGCATAAAATATGCCAGAAATCAATTCATTTATCATTTTTTATGGCATTTAGCATTTATGAAAGGGGGGGGGGTATATTTGTTCCAGGCCCTGCAACACGATCATTTGAGAAGGGATTGAGACAACAAGGGTGACTAGTTTCTTCAAATCACTATATGCCCAATTTTATTGGCATCCTACTATATGTTATTCTAGCATGCTTTTCTATGACATTTTCATTCACTTACTGGTAGATATAACATCTTTTTTTGTTATCTCTGTGCAGAAATGGCAAGATATCATCAAGGAAGTGCGGTTCATTCACAGAGTACGCAACGCAAACTGTATAGAATTCAAGGGATGCTATCTCAGAGAACACACAGCTTGGGTAAGTGTAACATTCCCGCGTTCCTTCCTTCCTTCACCCTTGAAGCAAAAGTAGAGTAGTGTGAAAGGGACCTGTCTGGACCCTGTCTGGACCCTGTCTGGACCCTGCCTGGAAGCACATGATGAACTTTGATTACATGTGATGTACTTCATGTATAATCTGAGAATTAATGTATACTGTGAGGTTCGGGAATGATCGAAATGAAAATTAATTGACCTAATCTTGCGAAAATCACATGCACTGCAAAATGGAAAATGCATATATTGGACTACATACACATATGGCATGAGAGTTGGTCCAGACTTTTCATCTATTGTCGCTTTNNNNTATCTGTTTTTGGAAAATTGCCCCTGATTTTTAAGAAATTGCCCCTTGCTCTGGTAAATCCCCGTGGGCAAGGGGCAACTTTTAAAAATAAATTGCCCCTTGCTCCTGGCTACTTAATCTAAGGCTTGATTAAGGGAGAAGAAAATATTGTCAATATGAAAATCATGAGTGTTCTACAACTGGTTTGAACAATCGGGTGGAAATTACCCGTGTAGATGAGGAATGGATAGAAAGAAGAAGAAGAAAAAAAAAGGGGGGGGGTGATGCTATTTATCTTTAGTAGATCAATAGTAATTTGTTCTGTTTTAAATAAAGTATCAACTAATGCAACCATCAATGTAAACAACAGCATCAATATTTTTAATAGACTTAGGGCGAACAGTAAACACTGTCATACTGATCACGAGGAGTTATCTATCTCTCTTTCGCTTTTGTTGCGGTTTGACGTTTCAAAAGATGAGAGGAAGTTGGTAACAACCAAACATGTTTTGTATCATGCAAATATTTCTATCGGGCATGTCATGATTGTGGTTCGTGTTTATTACTTTTGCATGTCACAATTAGAAAGACTAATAGAAACTGTAAAAAGATGTGTTTTGTATCGAAGATAGCTTAGGGGTTGGAGTAAATTCGATTGAGGTTTTTGTGAGTTGTTTAGTGGTTTGAATGATTAAAACAGGAAACATAATGTCATAACGATGTGTTTTTTTGTAAATGTGTAGTAGCAGCTCTGGCCCTATATTATGAGTTACTGAAAGCCTTCTTCCTGCATGATGAACTACCTCTCTGCTCTTAAGCAAGGAAGTATTTGAAAATACCCCCTCCCTGATAAAAGAGAAAATGATCAATTATTTCATATTTATACGTTTGGATGTATCATGTATAACGTCATGTTAACTTTTGTACTTTCTTTAGAAGTTTTTAAAGAGAATCTCTACTAGGAGATGTTCTCTTATTGATTTGAATGTACATAACCTGTAGAGATCGATCAAGGAGAGGGAGATGGAATGAGGGAGGGGGGAGGTCGGCCACAAGCAATGTTTCTTTGACCTTGAGGCATACCATGAACTTGGTTATTGTCACTGCGGTGACAGAACTGTTTCGAACAGTGTCACCCTCACCTGTCTCTCCTTGGGAAAACTTGCCAAGATGTTTTTTTCTTCATTTTTTTTTCTCCCTGGTACTTTTCAGAAAAAAGAGACTGAGCAGGTAAGGGAAAAAAATTGAGGGCAATATCATGGGGAGGTCCTGGGGTAACCATATTTTTCTTGGAAAACTGGAGTATGTCACTGCGATTCTCCCCCCCC
>BEXV01000393.1:173689-187332 GCA_003118195.1 Hemicentrotus pulcherrimus
GGGGGGGGGGGGGGGGGGGGGGGGGGGGGGGGGGGGCCAAGAGACTGAAGAGAAGAGGAGACAGAAGAAGCTACATTATGGGAAATAAACCCAACATGAAAGTACCCTCATCTCCGTATTACATTGCACTGAGAACCTAGGCTAAATCTGTAACCATATAAAATATATCTGCATACGTGCAAAACTGCAACATATGGTCCTATAATATATACTGTCATTTTAAAGATAGATAAAGAGAGAGAGAAGGGAAGAGAAGGGGAGGGGAAGAGAAGGAGAGAGAAAGAGAGAGGAAGAGAAGTGGAGAGAAAGTAAAAATATGGGGACGGGGAGAAAGAAAAAGAGAGAGAAACACACACAGACAGAAAGAGAGACACAAAGACAGATGAAGAGAGAAAGAGAATTAGGTAAAAAAAAAAAGAGGTAGAGAGTGAAAGACAGAGAGAGAGAGAGAGAGAGAGAGAGAGAGAGGGAGATGGTAGAAAGTGGGGCATATTCATGACCTATGGGTCCGTGTAAGAAGATCATTTTTCCAGACATTGAGACGACATTACACAGGTACAACATAACATGGGAAGGTTACGAGCGAGATACAACGGCTAAAAATTAAATTGCAATTGATATCGTCGCTGTTCATCCCATTTACCTGCTGCCCTCCGCAAGCAGGATGCTTATTTTAATCGTGGCACAGACTAAAAAGATTAAGAAAGGTTAGGATGTAAATATGCAGGCTAGCAAACTTGGACAAAACTCGTACAAGTATGGCACTTGTTACCTTCCAAAGGAGGTATAAAGCCAACCTGGGGAGTGTTTCTCAAAGACTAAGATTAACTTAAGTTGGACATGAACTATGGCCAGCCATTCATGCCACTAGTTACTCTGACCATTCCTGGCATTGGTTTCTCAAGGGACATACAAATCGTGGTCACAAATCTACAGACTTTAATTTTTTTTCGTTAGTTCATTATTGAAGGAAAAATGTTATCTAAAGATCATTATTAAGAGAGGCAATGGTGATAGCAACCAGTGGCAAAAATGGCCTGCCATAGTTCAAGTCAAACTTAAGTCGATCTTAGTCTTTGTGAAACACCCCCTAGCTTTATAAACTTTGTGGTACCAGACAATGCAAATGATACCTTTATATCTGTCTGGGAAATGCCAGAACTTCTACAATCTTGATAATGTGTGACACTTTTTGTAAGTCGTATTTGTAGGATTTCATAAAATAGTTGCTGAGCAACTACCCATGAGCACACTGAAAAACCCACCCCTGGGTGGTGTTTCACAAAGATCCTAAGTTGAACTTAACTCGGGAGTTTTGATGGAAAGCCGTTAGCATCTATGAAAATATTTTATAAAAGTTATTTTAAAAGGCATAAAATGTTGATTCAAATCATTCATATTTGTGCCATTATCAAGAAAATTTCATGTTCTTGAATATGGAATTGACAAAAAGTCTAGAATACTTGATTTTTTGCTTTTGTATATATTTTATTTGAAGGCTACAAATGGCTCTCCATAATTTTTAAGTCCAACTAAGAGTTAAGTTTGACTTAGGATCTTTGTAAAACCCACCCCTGGAGTTTAGTTTTTTGAAGCACTGGCAGAAACTCCATCATTTTTTTCAATGTAAATGCTTGCTTTCAAAACATCAGTGACTTGTTCTGGTTTTTGGTCATGTGACTCCTCGCTTCCGTGCTAACTCATGCAGGGTAGCGACAAGTGGCGCATGTGCACAACTCACACAAAAAATAAAAAATAAACCCCTAGCGTTTTTACTCAAGAAGTGTGAGTGGCAGTCAAAATAAATAAAAAATGAAGGTTTTTGAGAAAGGTTTCGGAGCTGTGAAAATGGTCCTACAATTGTGAATTTGTTGGAAGAAAAGAACATAATGAGCTCTGGTAAAAGCATCGCAGTACTACCTAGACCAAAAGAAAAGGGAAAGCATCTTTCATCGGGCTATAGGAGCGCTGTTAGAGCTGGCTAGCTTTTACTAAATTGCCTATCAAAACATTGACATTGGAGAGAAACCAACAGTATTACACCGACCCACTTCCCATATTCTTAAAAGTAAGATTTCACATTTTGACATGGGCGTGGAATCAGTTGAAAATCTCATCCTTTTGCATCAGAATTTCTAATAAAATTAAAAATTAAAGAAATCGAAAATATTAAAATGATAATTTTACTACAGTTTTAGAGATACAACACTATCCTAATTCCCACATTCTTAAAGGTTTGGCTTGACATTTTGACTTAGATATGAAAGATGTTTAATTCTTAATAAATACTCAGCTCATGAAGTCTTCCTTGAAAAACATGTATGGAATGGAACAACAAATATTTCAATTCCACATTGAACAATTGATACAATTCCATGAAAAGTTAAAAATCCTTGTATGAGTCAAATTCTCATACCATGTTTTCACCCCTAAACCAATGTTTACATCCAACTTCATATTTCATGCCTGGAAAAATGATTCATTCTTTTTAATGGTTGCAGCTTGGAACCAAAGTCAGGTCAATGTCAATAGTCAGCAATGTCACAGTAAAAGTAATGGTATTTTTTAAAATAAAACAGTTTGTAAGGAAATGGCCTTTCATCACCATGCAACGGCCCAATAATACATACAGATCATGTATGCAAAATAAAACATGGAGAATCTTGCACACTATGGATTACTAAACTTATCAAGGTGGTTGTGTGTTATGTGTTTCTGTTGCTTAGGCTACTATTGTTATACAAATGATAAAAATAAACAGCACTTACATGATATTTCTGACAAGAGATTAGGAAATCCAATGTTTGAAGATGTTTGTATTAGTAATATTTCATTTTACTTTGTTGCTTTTAAGGTATTAAATGTGTTGAATAATCAAAAGTTAGACAGTACCACCTGTGTGCTTAGAAACATCTGTATAAAGCGCCCTATAAATGTTATTATTATTATTGCAAAATAAAGGCTAAAAAGAAGTAAAGGCTTTATAATCAAAGAGCAGTCAGGTAATTATACGTTTTTTTGTTGGCTTTACAATATGATACCATGAGGGTAACAAAGAGAGAAAAGGGGAGAGAGAAAAAGGGATAAACGTCCCAAGAATAAACAAGATTTGTGGACAAAATGTGCAATATGATGAGCAGAAACGGCGAGGAAAGCAAGTCAACATGAAAATGACACAACATATGTTGGGCAGTCGCTTGGCATGTAATCGCTAGTCACGTCACATGCAGCAATAAAATGAGAGGTTCAGATAATATCTGTCTGGCAGTCATTCATACACCTATAATAGACGGCAGTTGGCCATGGTATTCTCTGTCTGAGAGAACCAAATGTTTGGAGCATACAGATGCAACATAGATGAGGATAAATGTATTGATAACAAATATAGCTTCACAGAGATACGCGTATCTGCTCAAGGCAAGGATGATGTGAACTTGTATCGTTCACATACCTATGATATTCATACTATCGCCATGGGTACTCTCGAGCTACATGTACCTGCCTGAGAGAGCTGAAATGTTGCGTTCATACCAGACCTGCAGCTAGGTAGACACGCATGAATATGCCTGCTCAGGGCGAGAAGGTTATCAAGTTCGATCATTTAAACATGGATTTAACACCAACATAACTGCTAGCTATACAATAGGCATCTTCAGCAATGGGACTAGCAAGGTATCTGTCTGAAAGGCAACAAATGCTGTCTTCATACTGATACTCAATAGATGGATGTGTTGATCAACATTATAACTGGGCAATTTCAACAGGAATATGACCTTTTCAAAAATTTCATCATCTATCAGACTTTGGGAGTTATGACGATTTATCTTCAATAAATGAAACAGCAGAGTGAAAGCAATGGAAGATGCCCATAATAAATCAATTTCATTTCATTTCGTTTTTATTTTTAGGCATTAGAAAATGAGACAGGAACAAGCAGAAAGAATCAAACCAGAATTTGCCTATCCTGGTCTGTGGAGAGCCAGAAAGAGTTTGTCACTTATATTTGACAGAGATTTAAGATACCTCTGTCTCTCAACAGAGAAGAACATGCATCTATGAGGCAGTGTGAACACACCACCACAGATAGATAGAAGACCCAGACACAATAGACACACGGTGAATCAGGTTTTTAAGCCAAGCGTATGAAGCGCTCGTCAGTCACGAGGGAGACACCCAGACACAACACGCAAGGTATATCACCCCGGTGAATCATCGACAGTGAGCGGCAGCCCATCGCTGCCAGAGCAAGGGGGCATCATGGGTAGTTATTGGCATGTCGAGACACGAGCGTTGGCCGGTGGGTAGCCGGGATGGGGGGGAGGAAGCGTACCCAGTGCGATCCTCGTTTCCAGCGGCTCCCAGACCCTATCATCTCCGTGACGACTTTCCTGTCAGCGCAAGGGTCTTGAGCTGTCAGGTTTCAAGATGGAGAGATTGCTCCGACACAAACATGGGTTACGGTGCAGCGTTAAGCTACGACTCAATTAATGCCACAATCTTTTTGCCGAAATACACCGTAACGGAGCCAGCTGCCTGCTGAAGATGCCATACTGAATTGTCACTCAATTTTGCAAAAAAACAAAATAAGATGACAGGAGTTTACAAAATGAAAGACAGAAGAAAATGTCAAAGGTCATTACCACATTTTCCCTGTTGGAAAAAAAAATGACAGGTCTGTAATAAAACACCCATTTAATGAATATTAGATAGACCTCACACTTGCCCTTTAGCTATTAAACTTAAAGGGCATGAGCTTGCCAGCCTGTGCTTGTAAAACTGCATGTAAGTTATACAAGGTCATGTTCTTACGAAACATTTGGAAGTAGTTTTGTCCGACTCCACCTCTGTTGAGCAGACCTTCTATTTGACAAAATTGGACATCCCACAATGCTTCAGCTGGCACGAATTAGACACAAGTAAAAAGTTGGTTTGCTCATGTCTATATCAAAGATCTCCATCAGAAGACAAAAGTGAGCTTTTTTACGGATCTAGCTAGATTCATTTATTTGATGGCTGATTTAATCCTCATGATTAAGAATCCAAGTGTATTTCTTTGATCTCCTCTCTTGGGTAGTCAGATGTGGATCCAACCACTTCCTCTTATTCACCATACTTGGGTGGTTTAATCTGGTTTAATCTGGATTGATCTAGATCCAGCCATTCTCTATTGTTCATTTCCTATTTGTAGGCCCAAAAAATGAAAAGGTTAAATTCCAATGGCATTTGAAAGTTAATTCTAATTTAGAACATCCCTAAAGAATATGGGGCTTGAAAATGTCTTTAACTGGGAAAATAACGACTATTAGTTGTTGAATCGACTTAAGAGCTATAGAGCCAATAAGTAATAGTCTGATTTTTAGACCATTGTACCGAATGGTTGTAAGTTTTTTTACTGCGCAAAGATTCAATCAGATTAATCTTGGCCATCACAAGAAGTGGGTTAGTGATGTAGACAAATGCTCATGTACCCTTTACAGCTCATTTTATGTATATTATTACCAAATAAGAAAAAAGCCAGTCAGTTACTCAATAGTGTCTTACAGTGAAGTCTAGCAAGTAAACAGGTTTTCTTGCATAATTTGAATATTAGTTTAAATTTCACAGATAGGACATACATGACATATTCATAATGCCTGCAAAGTTCTACAGAATTTGATGATGGCTGCAAAAGGGACAAAGCATCTTTAAAGAGGTTACCTGTAGATTGTTAATTAATAAATTAATTAGGTAATAAACTGTGATTCAAGAAAAACTACTTTCAGTGATTCCTGTAAATCTACACAATTTAAACTTTATTAACATATGTTACTAAAATAACATTTTTAAGAAAATGCATGAATGTTAACAAGAATGTGTGTGTCCCTTTCAAATTTTACACTTAGGTTAAGATGCATGTATTTTTAAAACCTCTTTACCTCATAAAAATGTGATCTACTTTCCTTTGGTGATATCACTGTGCCTTATTCAAAGTGTACCAATAAACTGAAAAAATATCTTGTGTATGGCTAAAATCAAGCTTAAAACAAAAATCCCTAGCATTCTAAAGGTTAACG
Source organism: Hemicentrotus pulcherrimus (assembly GCA_003118195.1). Taxonomy (NCBI): domain Eukaryota; kingdom Metazoa; phylum Echinodermata; class Echinoidea; order Camarodonta; family Strongylocentrotidae; genus Hemicentrotus; species Hemicentrotus pulcherrimus. The sequence continues at coordinate 179,743 of BEXV01000393.1, forward strand.
GTCAAGGAGTGTGGAAAAAAAAAACCTGCGTAAACGCCTCGCAAGGATCGGACCCAAGTCGTTCCTGTGAGCGCCCTATCCTATGGGAGTGCATACACCTGAATTAAAACCACTACATTTTATTATAACTTATAATGTATTTGAATTGCTATATCTCTTTGAAGAAGTAATATTTGAAGCTCATATTCAAGCCATTGGAAGCCTTTACATCAATAGAAAAACATGTTTTGATGACGATTACACTCTAAGAATATTTCATGATCTAGAAACCATAAAGTTTGGCTGACATTAATCATCTTCTCCGTAAATGACTAGTTTCTAATCTGAGTGGGAGAGGGTAGTCGCGGAATTAGCGAAGAGGCTTCAAGAAATCATATCTCTTGCTCTATCATAGATGGTTGCTAAGACCACTCCGATGTTCAGCGTGGGGGTGCTTCCCAGACTAACCGCTTGTCATGCCAGGAAACTGTCTGATACAGACCACATGCATGACACGCCGAATTAAGATATGAAATCGTTTCCCCTTTCCTCCCCGACGACGTTCACTGTCACTGCTTTCACTTTCTTGCCCGACATAGGCTGAGCATTGGAAATACGGAGAGCCACATCCTCAGAGGAGACTGGTGGCATTACATCAATTTGAATAGGCGGGCCTATAGCTACACTTCTGGGACCACTGTCTTCTATCCACACGAACGAGGCCTTCCCCCGACAGTGAAGGCAGCGGTTTTCGGGCATATTCCGTGAGAAGTTGTTTCTAATTCGGCATCTCTGGGAGACATTCTATTTCCTTGTTTCGATGCGTATGTACTTTGACTCCTGGAGGACGGCGTGAGACACGAAACATGGCTGCATTCAAAACCTCCTCAGACTTCCTCCATGATATAGATATATAAATGTGCTTCTGAGTTCATTTGCAGGAAAAGTAAATAATTGCACTGTTGAATGCTATAAGCAATGACCTTTTAAAGACAGACTGCATGTCTATCACACTTTTAATGAGACTTGGTTGGAGATGTGGTCATGAAATCGAGGGCTTTGTCTTATAGAACATTGTGATTTATTTGAATTGATTGGTTTATGCGTAAATTAAGATTGCGCCCATGCAAATTATGATGTTAGCGTACAATGCAGCATGCAGGCAGTGATGTCATCATAATTTGCATGGGCGCAATCTATTTGGTTTGTTAACTCGTAAATTAAAATGGTGCCCATAACCGTAAACTGGTGTATATTAAATATCAGTTGCTAATCAGTAAAACAGATAAGCGACTGTAAGTTTGGTCTTTTAAAAAGAACTTGCAATCTACTTGGATCAATCACAACTCTTTAGAAGACGAACTCCTGAAGCATACATTTTGGGATCACCAAGATATGAAGAAAGAGAGAGAGAGAGAGAGAGAGAGAGAAAGAAAGTTGAATGTTGTCTGTGTAATCTGTTTTTATATTTAGGGCTATTCTTTAAAAGAAATTGGCACTGAGATGCAATAAAACGGTGTGCACCTTTATCTCACGCAAGTCACGAATGTAACATTCATCTGTACTTCCGAGTCACGCGACTTGGAATCTCTTCAAGATTATCTCACCCACACAAAAATTTTGTGCTTCTAAATATATAACAAGTGAAGCAGTTTCATGTGAATACCTTTTTTTCATAAACAGATAGGGAAAGGAGTGTATAGTGGTAATACGGACGGGGCTAAAGATACAGGTAATCATAACTATGATGGCAAAGGGGAACAGTTACAATGCCTTCATCATTTTGGGATTTACATCGCAGCTAGCAAGTGTTGCACCATAGCAAAATTCTAAAATTCTCTATGGTCTACGGAGTAAATCAAATCTTTAAGAAAGAAAAATCTTTATTTTTCATAAAGCAAGACAGATGTTGAATCTGACTCTAAATAAATGTGTTAGCAAACATCAGTGGTTGATCATACATTACATTAATTCATTGTGAAAGTTTTAGCTGGCAATACTCTTACTTATAGCAATATTTTAATTAAAAACTAATTCAACTATTTATTTAAAAAAAGGATTATGAAAAGGGAGAAAGAAGTGAGAAAAAAAAAATCCCTAAAAAAAAGGAGGGAAAGAAAAACATTAAAAAGAGGAGACAAAAAATTTGATATTTCAGGAAATCATTATAGATCAAGCACAATCCAATATGATCGAAGATGAGAGGCCCGACTCTATGGCCAGCAAGAGTTAAAGGACAGCGTTGAGTTTCATACAAAATCCTTTTCCAAGTTAAGTATGATTGTTAGCAATCACAGTTGCTATGTCAGGCAGAAAAGACCTAAAGCTTTCCTCTACAATGTATGAAAACTGACAAAGCTTATTTTCACCTACAAAAACAAATATTACATTAAGAAGCATCTCAATTGTTAATCTGAAACGTGACCATTTGCAGCTGGAAGTGTTGCTATGCCAGGCAAAACTGAAGCTCTTCATATCGTTGCTGCTCATCTGACCCTTCCTGTTAACACAACATGAAATGAGGAAGCACAACCTTTACTGTGACATAATGCAGAAAGCAAGGCTAGCTGAAGTTGAACTAGGGACCCTTTAAAACGCTTTGCCCTTGTCGCGTGACAATGCAAGTTTATTAGTCATTTGTCCTCGTAATATGTCAATAAAAATATCAATGCAACATGACTCTTCTCCTCTCCCCAGACGACGGTGAGTTTGGAGATTCCGCGCTGGAAATGTTCCCTCCAGTTCTGTTTCCTGGAAATTTTTCTTTTTTGTCATCCGCCCCCTCCAAGGACCGGGGCCATGTTCGTGAGAGGAAAGGTGATTTCCTTTTCCATTATGGGTTTAGATCTTTGAAATGGTGCTCTTTACAATAAAGCCTAATCACAAATTCAGCGAAGACCTTTTATCAAGGTTAACTCAAAGTCTGTCAAGGTCAATGCTTGGCAGATTTTTTTTATTAAAAAAAAAAACTGCATTTCTGAGTACATTGGCCACAACAATGATTAAACTGTACCAAGCAGACCCCCTAAAAAAAAAAAAAAAAAATCTTCAATAAGTGTTAAAACTACCCCCCTTGTCAGAGTACTGATCTGATGATTTTTATTTATTTTTCTCAGAATTCTAATTTCATTGTTCTATTCCTACAGAGATTCATGAAATAAAAGTTTTAAAAGATCAATGATGTCTAACTCTTAAAACACATTCTTGGCTCGGGTGAATGTCTGATTGAAAAAATGTTACTGTTTTCTCCTGGGTACAATTAGTTTTTATCATTCATCAGAAACTCAGAAACGATGCTTGTGGTTTCACAATCATAGCCCCGTTCCCCCCAAACATGGAGCAACAGAACATCTATTAATGTTATAAATTGAGCCAATAAATTCTACCAATTCTACATATGGTGAACAAAATGAGTAATAATGAATAAATGACTATATTTTGCCTGCTAATTTCAAATTAAGTTCAAAGAACTTGTATCTTTAAAGATAAAGTTGAGTTCTGGTCATGTGATTGCATTGTGAAAGAAATGGTGTGGAATCTATCAGAAAAGGTTGATCATCTAGTATATAAGTATTTGTGTGTATTGCAAGGTTCTGGAATCATCAAGATGATAAGAAATTTGGTCAAATCTTGGCAAAGTTACAAGCTCTGTACACAGAATGATGTATATGGGACTACACAAGCACACGGCGAAAAAAAAAACCTACCCCCGATTTGTACGATGTTTCATGTCATATTTAGAATATGAAGGCATTTGAAGAGCCATGCTTTTCAGGGAACATGTTTAATCTGATGTTCTTCCACCCTTGCATAATAACAATGATAACGCACACAAATTATTTTTTACCTCTTCCCAGAACTCAACCTTCTCTTTAATGTAAACTTGACTCTACCATATAAAGTTTGGTGCAAGGGGAGAACACAGTGGGGGGAAACCAAACCTACTTACAAAATAAACGTTTTTTTCTTGGTTACTAACAAGTTTGGAATCAAGCCCAAAAAAAATTGAGATGGGGGAAATGAGGGTAAATTTTGTTTCACTGGGAAGCTTTTGTTTAGCAAACTTTGAGGCAAATTGTTTGGTTGCTGGCAAATTTGTAACAATACAATATTCAGAGAATGTCTCATTTCCTTTCAATCTTCTAGGTTTTGGTTTGTAATCCTGGAGTTAATCTTGCAAAAAACTGTGTCATGCAAGAAAGCTTTAAAGGGAAAATAGGAATTCGGCCAAAAAAATCGAGAAATTTAGTTTAAAAAATGATGTTAACCTTAGTGTTCTGATATGAAACATTATTAAAACCTGTCACGCCACAATATGCTTGGTGTGCCATAATCCATAATAGAGCTTGGACAATGAGGGGTGTCACCTCTTTTGTCTTTGTTTATATATCACCTTAAAAGCCTGTCAATATAATTTCTATCACATTGTGTTGTATTCACTATATTTATATCAATAAGCATTCTACTTCTTTCTTAGAGAAATAAAGTTTTTTCAGTTCTTTTCACTCGATCATTACTTTTGCTTTGGAAGTGTTCCGACAAAGGGAACATCACAACACCGTCATCGAGGTGAAGTACAAAACCATCATATTTATCATCAGTTTGGAAAGCAGTCAAAACAAATCTGTTATTTTCTTGTCCAGTTTGGGACAGCAGGACAATGGATGACATACTCGTGGTTGACTCATGGTGGTTGATTCCTACTCTAACCTTATATTTACAAATTTGTCAAAATATATTGGTTTTCAATTCCCACTAGTAGCACTAGCATCACAGTAGGCCCGTCTTCACTATCTCGAGATTGCCAAATATCCAGCTATTTGAACTATCCCCATCACAAACTATCCAGCTAATTGCGTCTTCATTAGAACGAAGTAGCAATTTAGCTGGATAGTTGGTCGGGAAAATATCCCAAGATATCTCGGTCTAGTTTACAAAATATCCCACTATTTCCCAACTATCGGGATAGTTTGCGACCGTCTTCATTAGACCGAAGTACGCAAATAGCTGGATAGCTTGCGATCGGGATAGTCCAAAATAGCTGGATATTTGGCAATCTCGAGATAGAATGAAGACGGGCTTACTACTACTACTAGTGAGGTGAACTGAAAACTGTTGCAATTCAATTCACTGTAATCATGGCGTCAACTTCTCAGTAGGTCTTCTAAGAAAATCTATTCAGAAACACTTAAATTGTCATTTCATATAACATCTTGGGACTGAGAAAAGCTTGTCTTCTTTTGAAACTAGATGTATAAAAAAATATTCTAAAACACAATCTGACAGATCATCTATTCATTTATTTGCTCAGTGTATGTTGAAAGAGAGTTCTTTTTATTCTCTTTTCTATTGTATGTTTTCTATTTTCAATATTCCTAAAGAATGCAATAAATCTCAATATATTAAAGCTTATCTGCCTAGTTTACAGGAGGGATAAGAGCGCCCTGCAAGGTCACTGGACAGGTGGTTATCTCATTAACTCAGCTCTCAATTAACATAAGGAAAAGAGGATCATGGGGGACCAATGGTCACCGATTAGGCACTGTTTGTTATATAGAGGGTGTTAGTAGCTACAAGTAATGCATTGGGCCTTTAATACCTACTTTCAAAACAGCTTTAATATTAATTTATTCTGTATTTTTCTTAGATTATTGTATATATGTATATATTCATCAGTTCAAATTGCAGAGCTCTCTTATTAAAGCAAAGCAACAACAACAACAAAAACCCAAAAAGCTGTGTAGTGTGAAAAATAAGATCAGAATGAGGGGACAATCATAAAGTGAGAATTGGGGCACGTTCCCTCAAAACAAAATCAAAGCTCTCCTGGACTTTCATATGACTTTTCTCTAGACAACAATAAGGTGACTTGTTTGCATACATGTAGCTTGCCCAGCCAGAGGCAAAGGGAACGGACTTGGAACTTTGGACTGGAGCAAGGAAGCATCATCTTTGATGTGAGAGGCCAAAGGGAGAAGAGGGAGAGAAAGATGTTTTAAGGTATATTCTTTCATCAAATGTTGCCATTCAGAGACAACAGGTCAACAAAGAAGGAAGCCATAGACTGAACTTGAAGTGCAAACTATCTACAGGCGAGTGAGCAAGGCTCTACAGGACGTTTAAACCTGTTCACGGAGCTCACCCTTCCTCAAAGCGTCCTCAAAACAGAGGAGCAGACTTGACAAGCCTAGACTGGTTGGAAGAGGCATCATCTTTGATATGACAAGCAGAGGTGACGAGAGAGGGAAGAGATGAGATGAGGTGATGAGTAAGTATAGGGGTAAGTGGTTGTGGGTTATGGTGTCAATTACATCTAATCCAACCTGAAACCTCCTTTCCTTACTTCCCTCCCGAAGCTGCGGCCGGGCCCGTAGCCTGATTGACATTGATGGGGAGGCTCACCGTCAATGGAGGCAGCAGACACAGCAGACAAGGGCGTACAAGGATTGTGGGATTTTGTAGGGTGAAGCGCTGTCGCAGCTTGTCTGTTGTCGTTTCGTCACGTCGTAGCGATGGAGTGACAGGAATAGGGGTATAAAGGGTAGGTGGATGGCCTTGTATTTCAGAGCCAATCTACCCAAGGATTCATGTTTGTTTAACAGTATTTTTCTTTGTTGATTCTGGAAACATGACTACCAGCTTACGGCACCTAAAAACTGTATACATTTGACAGACATTGTACGGTACCTGAATTGATTAGCATAAAACAAGTACATGTACTTCAAATATAATGCAGGTGAAACCCAACAAAGTTATGAAGCATGACAAAAGAAGAACACCGTTACAATTCATCCTTCGTTTTCCCCTCATAAACTCAGATGCATTTTTGTATAGGTAGATGCAAAAGAGTTTAAAGCCATCAACAACAATATGTATGATTTATTTGTATTACTGGTAACTTTATGAAAATATTGAAGTTGGAAGTCTCATCAAACAAATCATATTGATTACATTTGGTTTAATTCCGCAAGCAGATACAATTTGCCTTTAGAGTTCCACAAATATAATCAAACTTATTGATCTATGAATGTACTAGTTATGAAACTGTTGCAATTTTTAGCTGTGAGTGAGGTGAGAGAAGGAGGCATAAATAAATGGTCAAACATAGAGCAATATAAATAAAGGCAAGTCATCTCCCACATGACAGTCAAAATCAGTGATGGGGGAGGGCTCCATAGAGAGATAGACTGGGGCATGTGGTATGACTGCTGTTACCGGCTGACTTTTACGGGCCATATCTTTGACGATTGTGTTACCGTTTGCACGATGGATGAGATCATGCTCTTAGTAGTGGAGTCTGAGGATACAAACTTGACGCCAAAGATATGGTCTGCTTAGAACTGAAAGGTTGTTAGCTCATGATACTGGTTTAATGCCCTTCTGCCTCCCGGTGGGAAGGGGAGGGGGGTGATATGAACAATACATTCCCTATTCTGTCTTTAGTCTCTTGGGGTGGTATTCTCGAAAGCGGCCTAAGTTAAATCAGTGGCCTAAACCTGGTTTAAACCATGGACTATCTTTTTCGCTATTCTCGAAGGTCGCCTAAAGATAAGCCAGGCTTAAATACGTCATAATTCGGCCTAACTTTAGGCCGCTCAGAGGGCAGGTTTA
>BEXV01000393.1:189987-201903 GCA_003118195.1 Hemicentrotus pulcherrimus
GGTCTTAGCCCCACCTATAGTACAGGGTTGAGCCTAATCCACTTTCTGTTCAGACTGGTTTTTACCAAAGTGGGCTTAAGTTGGCTAACCCCACCTATAGTACGGGGTTAACTAACCCTGAAAATAGCAGGGCTAACTCCGCAATTGTGGTGCTAACTCCTGCTAACCCCGCAATTGCGGTGCTATAAGCAAATGAATGTGAACAGAAACGAAAAATGGTACTACGCAATGGAGCGTATCGCAGCTGGCCAGATGCGAAGTATTTCCAATCATAACATTCACGATATCCGGGGTTAACAAATCGCAGTGCGAACAGCGTGAATTTTCTTATTCGGGAATAGAGGCTAGTACGGGACTACAGACAGCGAGTGTGAAAAGCCAAAAAAAATAGTCCGGGGTAAAGGATAGTACGGGGCTAAGCAAAGTACGGGGTTAAGCAAAACCAGTGTGAAAAGAGTATGAGGTTCTGGAATGAAAAAGACGAAAAACAAATCTACTAAATCTTGCTGAAAATCATAGTCACTACAAACTGAAACGAGAACTGGTATATGGGACTACACAAATGTGGCATGAAGTTTGGTCCACATTTTAAGTTAATTCTTAACAAATCTTTAATTATGATGGCATAAGATGAGCAATCTTTCTAGGGGGACATTTCTACTATGATATTTTACCACATTGACATGACATTGACAGAGAATGAGAAAAAACACACAGAGTATTTTTCACATTCACCAGAACTCGACTACCTCTTTAACGGCTGGACTTGACTTATTAGCCAGGGAATGGGAGCAGAATAAACGGCTTACTGAATGGGAAACTGGATCACGGCATTATGCGCTTAATTCTCATCTCACACGTCACTTGATTGCGGGCTGACACAGCAGAGTAACAATCGCGGGGCCGGCAAATCTCGAGAGCCTTCTTCCGCCCCTACTCTGACCGCTATTGAGCGGGCGGGGATGAATGGGGGCATTGAAAGGGTTCTATTATGAAGTCGTGAGGCCAAATTATGGTCATTCATTGAAGGTGTCAGAATGATTAAAAGGGTTACATTTCCTTCACTGAATAATCCTCAATTATCCTCCTCGACGTAAAGAAAGTGCACAAAAAGAACAACCTTTTGGTTTATAATGTCAATAGTAAGTGTTTTTCTGAATGAATGAGGAATAAAAGGAAAGGAAAATAAAGCTTGAAAAAAATATTCCTATTTTTGCAAGTCCGGTAGGAATTAACGATTACACCCTCTTTTCAGTGTTGAAAGACTCGTCAATGTATTTGTGAGAGGAAGCCGGTGATAGGTCAGAGATTAGGCATTAGTTATCTCCTGTACATATGAATATATAGGTATTTTTTCTACTGTTTGTAGTGCATGATATACAAAATACATATAGCAAAATTATTTTGTAATGAATATCCAAAGTGTATTATGTTTTATTCCCTCTTTGACAGCCACAGAAGGCCAATATTTTAGCATCAAATCCTTTATATATTACTGGAATATGCCATAAATCACAACACAGAATTCATCAATTATTGTTTATTGTTGTTTTCCTATTGTTTTATTATTGTTTTCCTATTTGCAAAATTATGAAATTTGGTTGACATGGTTATCGTTATAATTTATACATGTAATGTATCCATTTTCAGCTATCTTGTAAAGAACCTAAGTGTACTAGTCAAAGACCAATTGAATGTAAATATGTATATAACAATTTTGGTATCCCGTGCGTTAAGCTATGTCAGATTATTAAATGAACGTTTTAAAAAATTGTAATTAATTCAAAAATCCCATTCACCTATTTCTTGTAAATGATCAAGGATGATTCTTGAATGATCAGTTATTTCAAGGGGATACCAATTAATTTCAGTTTTAACTGTTCATATGCTTGTGTATTTATCTATTTTGTTTTTGATGCTGTTATTTGTTTATTATTACCAAACAGGGCCTCATGGAAGACCACCAAATTGGTGATATGTGCCACCCTGTATAAATATCAGAAATAAATAAGTAAATAAAAAATAAATTATGAGCTATATTTCAATATCATGATATGTACAGTAAAATGTGTCATACTCTTTAACATGTGTGGGCATGCACCTTTAAGAAGGAAAAGGAAAGAATAACAAAGGCAAAGACTTTGGGAGAGGAAACCTTAAACCTGAGGTGTTTGACAGGATAATTACAATGGGACAAACACTCGGACATAAATACAAAGAGACACACTTTGAGACAGGGATAGAGACACACAAACAGACTATAAGGGAAGATGGACACATCGAAAGACATACTAACAGCTGGTTTTACAATTATATCAATTGAGGCAGACATACAGACAGACATTAAGAGCAGCAACAACCGCCCCCCCCCCCTCCCTCAGAAAAATGAAAAGGTGCGAAATAGCACGTACGATTGCACACTGCTTCCTCCGCGTCTGGTCACGTCTCATGCCAATCTCTCTCCGGCAGAATAATCGGCAGCACGTTTTTGACAGGTGTTGAAAACTGTTTGCTCTCCTCTCACAAGTTGACTGGTACACCCGTAGACCTCGGTAGAATTAATCTGGTCGTTCATCTCTCATTATTACTAATTTTCCCCTCTTCTCCCCCCCTGTCTTTGTGCTTTGTAAACCCATTGTCTCATTCCATTTTCTTCGTCCTATAGAAAATGATTTCGTCTGGGCGAGATTACACTTTCGTCATCCCTGATTGCCATTAATGGATTACTCATTTAGTGGAATTGTAAACCTTGATTCCCTTCCAAAGCGGGGACATTTTAATTGCTCTAATGGCAATACTGCAGATTTGTTTTCGATTGCCATGAATAATCAACTATTTGTCTCACCTCAGCGCAGGGAGAGCAACAAAACGGCTCCTGCAACATTCCTGGGTAACTCAAAATTGCCCGACTCTGCAAGTGGATTTCGATGGCACTTAAAAATTCTCTCTTTCGAAGAATAAAAATGATGAAAACGTTTGGACATAGGAAGGAAAAAAATACTGTTAAAAAAAAAAAAACTGGCTAGAAATATACTGTTTTTAAAGAGTGAAATTCCATATTCCACTTGTAAATTATCAAAGCATACTGCAACGAATTTACATCATTCTGGAGTTGTTGTCTGTTCATGCTATTTTCACCTAAACTCTATACCTCTTACACTGGAGAATACCATTATCATTCCAAATAGTCATCTTATATAGTTTTATAACACGTTCAATCCTTACATAAAGAATACATTCTCAGGCTGAACAATTCAGACACCCTTGAAACAAATGCTGTTACGTTACGTGAAGAGTCCAGCACACCGAACACATAAATATATTCCAACACAAACAAAACGATACAAGAGGAGAAGCGTTTCTCTATTAAACTCAATATCAGCATCTGCACAAACAGCGCAAGAAAGAAAGAGAGAGAGAGACGGAGAGAGAGAGAGCGAGAGAAGCTGAGGTAAACCAAGGGCATATGAAAATGGTTTCATCGCACATCTCATATCTTGTCTCCCTCCCTCAAAGACGTTGAACCCCGTTTCGATTGCATTTTGGCTCTCAGCAATTTTTCTCCCCGTCGAAAAATCAGAACGGCAAATTGTTTTGTCTGGTAAGAGCTCAAGCTGAAGTCAAATCTGGGCCACTCAAAACCATAATTGTAAAAATACTAAATCTTAGGTGTGTATCTCTCTTCGTCGTTGTCGTCGTCAAAGAATAAGAGGGAAGATTGTGACGGGAGTGAGCCAGGAGAAAAAAAAAAAGAAATCTAAATTTCTTCCCGAAATGGCAAGAGTAAATGAGCTGACAATCTTCAGCGTATTTCATATTTTGGATCGTCTTCGGGATTGGCCGCGGTGTGCGAGGAATAGCTTCAGCCTTGAGAATGATCAAACAAGATAGGAATGGAAATTGAGTGCATCTTTTCTGTTCACTTTTGTCTTGCACACCGTTCGTAGCATCGTTTCGTGCAGCTTCCACGATTTAGGATTTAGCAAAAATTTAACCGCTGTAGCTTGTCTCTCTTTTTTCTTCTTCTCACAAACAAAGATCTATCTCCTTCTGATTGAGTCCTATCTAAATTGGATCATGTCAAATATGCTTTCATTTTTCTTCATTTCGCTGAGGTCATCGAACGCCTCGTTGCGAAATAGCAAGAGCACTGTCCTCTTGATTATGCATGTATCCCTCCAGGTTTCATACTGACTGCAGGCGATGTAGTATCAACATACCTCTTAAAAAAATAGCTTCTACATTGATTTATATTCAGCCCGGAAAACAAATAGAACAATTTTCAACGGTTCCTTGAACATTTCTTTTGCATTGTGCATCGACTTCTCAATTTTTTTGTTCTTATAATACTTGAGATGTTGTAATTCAATGAAATGAAAAATAAAATGTCTATTTCTCTTTCAATCCTTTGTTTGTGAGAAAATTGGGACAATTTCTTTCAGAAATTACTTGACGACAAAATCATCAACAAACTATCAAGTTCTTAAATATGGAGCAAGCACAATCAAACAAATTTTAGAAATTCATTTTTCGGCCTAATTCAAACAATATCTAACTATATTGAAATGATTGTCATAATTCCTGACTCTCTATTTTCAAAACTATTTAGATTTTCAAAATCACAAACTGTAGTCTGGCCAAGACAAAATTTTTGAATTTGGTTAAGGCAACTTTCTTTTGGTGACAACTGTCTCCGTATGGAGTCATCTTTTCTCTATAATTTTTAAACCCCATACTCCTCTTATTAAACTACTGTAATATTGAATAAAACATCAGTATCCTTGATTCTTATCACAAAATAGAAATTTTCAATGTAAACGGCTGAACCAAATAGCTGCAGCACCCCCTTAATATACAATCTTCCAAAATTCTTATACAATCAAGGATGGGGGAAACTGAGATGACGTTTCTTTTTTGTTGCTGAGCCACTATTACTGTCATGTTAAACTATCCCTGACAAGCCACAAAGACAATGTTCTGTTTAGGAAGTCATGGGAACGGTGAGGGTAAACACGCCGGATTGGAATAGCTGCACATAGTGGGTTCAACACCTTCCTAGCATTGTAACACCGGAGTCCCATAGATCAACAACCAACAACTACCCCAAGAAGGACGGCGGCACGATCGCATCGGCCCATCTCACGAGAAAACATGCGTGCCAAGCATGCAATGTGACAGGAATTTTCATATCGCCAGCTCTCTGAAGAGAAAGAGAATGATGAGAATAGAGGGGGAAATATGACGGAGAGAAAAGAGAGAGAGAGAGAGAGAGAGAGAGAGAGAGAGGGGGAGATGGAGACGAAGAGAAAGAGAGATTGATATTGCGGTTCGTTACACTGTCTGAGCCCAGCAAACGAGGCGATGCTGGTCATGCCATTAAATGCTACCACAAACAGGCTCAGTTATATTGCACAATTTGTGTTGGTCATGTTTTGCGCCGTTGTCTAAATCCGAGCTGCGCTGAAAATAAAGCTTTGGCTGGGGTGAGTGAACCAGTAATCGGTTGAAACTGAGAAGAAAAAAAGAGAAGAGAAGAGAGGAGAGAGAGAGAGAGAGAGAGAGAGAGAGCAACAGAGAGATATAAGCTGGAAGAAGAGCACAAGGAAGAGCATAAAGTGGAGGAAAAACAATCTGACAAAACGTGTAAAATGTATAAAAAAAAAATGAAAATGTGAGAGTAGAAAGAAGCATGATGATGAAGATGGAAAGATGGAGAATAAGATATATAGAAATCGAAAATGAACAGAAGTGTCAAATGTTAGAATATAGTACATAAAGAGGATCAAAGTGAACATAGGAGAGGTAGAGAAAAATAGAGGTACATATGTATACAGATAGAAGATGAGTGAGAGAAATGGATAAAGAGAGGACAAAGAAAAGAAAGATAGAATGAGAGATAAAGAGTGCTGGGTGTATGGAAAAAGGCAGAAGAGAGAGAGACAGAGAGAAAGAGAGAAAGAGAGAGAGAGAGAGAGAGAGAGATAGAGGTGGAACCTAGAAAGGTAAAAAGAAAGAGAAAAGAGGGGGAAAGAGGAAAGGGATAGAGGAAAGACTAAAAAGGAGAGGGGGAGATAAATACATAAAGAGAGAGAGAGAGAGTGAGAGAAAGAGAGCGAGCAATGACACTGGGAATGGAATCTACCAAATGACATCGGCAGAAGGGAAAGTACACGTAAGGCAGACAGACAAGGGCAAGGACCCAGGCAGAAATGAGGGGAACGTATCAGACCTACAAAAAAAAGGTTACTTGCATTTTCCTTTGGATTACAGGTATAAAGAGAGAAAGAGAAAGAGAGAGACAGGGCACAAGAGAATGAACACTAGAGGGAGTGCTTCTACTCAAAATGATACTCATCAGATATGAATTCACAATTGAAAAAAACAGTCATAAGTAATGGATAGTATGCACCTTGAATTTTGTTTAATTCCACATAAACCAAGCCATTACTTTCTCCTGAAAGGTAATGATAGAAGTTCTTATAGCATTACAGCAGTACAAAGGAGTTGACGAGTACCTTTATAATTTACCATCAAAGTGCAAGCATTTAGGATACAAACTTAATGCTCACATGTACATATGTACATATTTAAAAAAATACAGAACTGAGATCAATTTTTACTTTCCATATTGACTGATTTATCTAAAGAAGAGACAGAGAGAGGGAAAAGAGAGGGGGTGGGAGGTCAGGGAGCAAGGCAAGAGAAAGAGATATATATATATATATATAGAGAGAGAGAGAGAGAGAGAGAGAGAGAGAGAGAGTAAGAGATTAAAACAAATAAAGCTAACAATGCTATTCGTTTATTGCTGGAGGACTTTTCATACATTTAAAAAAAATCCCACCCCATCATTTCATCCATCTGTTTGGAGATACAAGGGCATTTAAACTACTAAACAACGAATTAAGCACTTGCGGCTTCAAACAGACGGTTAATCGATTCATTCCAAGTTTAAATCAGGCCTAGGATAAGCCCATAATAGTACATTGACCTTGGGCCTATCCAACACCAGTCTCTCTACTCAATAAGTGTGTACCTTATATTCATTAACTCTGGTCCACCCACTGTCTGGGACTGCCCTGGACTAGGTCTGCTTAAAGATGAAGTTGAGTTCTGGTCATGCGATAGCATTGTAAAAGAAACGGTGTGGAATCGACCAGAAAAGGTTGATCATCTAGCATATAAGAATTTGTGTGTATTGCAAGGTTCTGGAATCATCAAAATGATAAGAAATTTGGCCAAGTCTTGGTAAAGTTACAAACACTGTACACAGAAAGATGTGTATGGGACTACACAAACACGTAGTGTAAAAATCCTACCCTGGATTTTTACGATGTTACATGACATATTTAAAATATGAAGGCATTTGAAGAGCCATGCTTTTCAGGGAACATGTCTTATCTGATGTTCTTCCACACTTGCATAATAAGAATGATAATGCTCACAAATTGTTTTTCACCTCCTCCCAGAACTCAACCTTCTCTTTAAATAAAATGCAAGGCTGCAGTCACAACTGGCAGAAAATTGCTGAAATTTGACTTGTATAGTTCTGCCTGTGTGAATGCAAAGTTTTCAAAAGTTACTTGAAAATGTTCCAAACAAAAAATGCACCTTAGATTTAGGAAATTTACCTTAAGGAATGAACCTGGATTAGGTCGAAAAACAATACCAGAAGGTGAATTTACACAGAATGAAAATTCCTGGAATAGTAATTACAGGTGTCATTTTGCAAGTGTTAATGCAAACATTCCAATTATTTACTTGTGAAGCTTTAAAAACAAAAATCACCAAGAATTTAGGAAATTTACTTGGTGGAACTAACAAAGTCTAGACAATTACTCTTTACAAAGCCTCGGTCACAAATGTCATTACGAACTGCTACGAACGATTTTTAGACCATGGAAATTCGGGAAGACAATGGAAAGACAGGGATATTTGTATGTACCTTTGTGACCGTAGCATAAGGTGAGGTAATTTTGGCAAAAATTTCCTGGAAATTTGTTTGTATTATTTCAGTAGTTTTGTTGGTGTGGCTGCGCTTGTTCCAAAAAACTTACTTTCAAATGTTTCCACAAAGATTGGCACTGGAATTTTGAGCAAATTTATCTCCTGGAATTTTGCATCAAACATGTTTGCACATGTGAGACACTATGTATGTGTTTGACATGTGATTTGAACCACTCCTGTAAAAAGGCATACATGTTTGTGTCATCTTTGAGCATCCATAGGGGTTGCCTGGAAAAGACTAAACTTTTAGTAACATTATCAATCACAGATAGAGAATGACATTTGTATTTGCATATATATATATATATATATATACAGTGAAGAGTAAATCCATTGTACATCATTACAATGGGTAATGACTGTTAAGGCAGCAAATAATTGGCCATCATAAAAATTTCATCTTGTAAATCAATATTTGCAGTAACTTGTGAAATTTGCAAAGTTTACAGTTTGAGAGTATCTCATTGAAGCTATCTCCTGCCCCTGCATGTATCCTCTAGAAACTTACCAAACTTAGTCAGAGGAAAACTTAGTCGTCTTTTATCCTAATACAAACACGGCCTACGAAACTCGTTTCATTAGCTGTCAAGCAGCAAATTCACAGCAGGCTATTGACAATCATGTTCAATTAGCTTGCCTGAAAAGAGAGAAAAGAGGGCCCTTTTCTAAATCAAGTCTTGAGCTTGATAATGTCACAAGCTGCTAAACCCATCAACATTCAGATCGCACCCCCCCCCCAACTCATGTACAGTGACTCATTCGTCATTGATAATTATTGAGCTGGTAAGAGGAAAAGAGAAGAGAATGATGTCTGCAGTCTGCAAGAAGGTAGTAAGACCAGGGGGGTGTTCCACAAAGACTAAGATCGACTTTAAGTTGGACCTAACTATGGCAGGCCATTCATGCAACTATTTGCTCTCACCTTTTACTGGCATTGGTCTCTCAAGGGACGTACAAATCATGGTCACAAATCTACAGGATTTACATTTTTGATTTTGATTCATTCTTGAAGGAAAAAATATTAACTAAAGATCTGAATTGAGAGACCAATGGTGATAGTAATCAGTGGCATGAACGGCCTGCCATAGGTAAGTCCAACTTAAAGTCGATCTTAGTCTTTGTGAAACACCCTCCACTCCAGGTGTGTATCGTCAACGGCGGTTACAGCCATCTTGCTGGCGATAGATAATACAGGCAAGATGTAACAAGCATTTCACAATAAATAATAACAGCTTGAATATAGAGGCATGACATTTTTTCTATTCTATTCGTCTTTGAACATGAAGAAAATGATCTGGAAAAGCTTTTCAGAAGCCTAAAAAGATAAATCCAAGTACAAGAATCCTTTGATTGTATTCTGACAACAACAAAAAACTTCCGGGAAGCAATACGGCTGATGTATTCTGTGGTATTTTTTTGAATGATGAAATTCACAAAAACTGCACACAGAAATGGGTATATGGGACCACACACACACATGTGGCATGGTGGTTTGGTACACGTTTGCAAGATAATGAGAAACAAAGTCTCTTTGACTTCTAGAAGAGAAAATGAGAAACTGTTTAAGTTTAGCTTTTCCCTTTGCTTTCTTTTCTAACAGTTTCCTTTTGTTTTTATTAATTAAATATGTGACCATAGCATACACACAGCACACAACAAATACATGTTAATTTGCAATGTTCTTGATTGCTTTCATGCAACAGATCCGAGATCTACTGTTAAATCTTAATCATAAAACAATACTGGTATCTCACTATGGTGAAGTGAAAGTGTGAAACCCCATAAAAAGAGTTTATTGATGGAAATGGATATGCAGAACTAATAATTCCCTAGGAGTATCATGTCCTTTTCCATGTTAAAAACAAATTAAAACCATGACAAAAAATCATAAACTCTCATACACCGATTCCAGGGACATATACTCTGTTGAGTAAGGCAAAAGATGAGAACGGAAACACTTTACATGGACTGTAAAATTGCAATTCTTCTATTGCTAACAACAATACCAGGTTATTTACAGGCTGAATTACGACAACCTGAATTAGAACTGAAATACTGTAAGTTGACTTTAATCATATTGTCTGATACAATTATGGCGATGAAGAGAGAGTACTTCACAAAATGTAATAAATCAATGTCTGCAGAAAAGCAATTAATATGCACTGTCAAATGTCAAAGTTTTTACGAGTAAATGACAATTTAATGCTTACTGCTAATTATAACTTGGAAGGAATTTGAAATAAAGTACCAATATATAATTTTTTTAGCGGTATTGTCAAATACAAATTATGGCAACATCTTAAGAGGTGTCACAGACTAGTGGGCAGGACCAGACTATGGATCATATGGTTAGGGTTCAAACCCCTGCCATAGCACCATTCAACCTCCCTCAGATATACATTTGCCCCTCTCGATCCAGGTACAGTACTCTGGCAGGAGGAAATCCCTAGACACTATGAACATGACGGACAAAGAAAGCGGACAAAATATACAGTTCCCCAGGTAGACAAAGGAACATCCCTTCACTGCTATTATGTAAAAATGTGTAGAACAGGTGAATATGCATGCGACACCTGTTCTACACATTTTTACATAATAGCAGTGAAGGGATGTTCCTTTGTCTACCTGCATGAGGAACTGTATATTTTGTCCGCTTTCTTTGTCAGTCCTGTTCATAGTGAGAGCAGCAGAAGTGAGAGCAAGACGCCCTCACACACAGCCTGGCGGAAATCATCGGAATCAACGGAAAGCGCCGATAAACCTAACAACAACCTTGAAAACTTGACTGCCTTTAATATAACTTTGTGTATGATGTACAGCTGTTTGAATAAATCCCAGAACACTATCGCAATAAATGTTATATTGATTCTTACATCATATCATTTCATTATTAATTTCACTACCCAAGCTCCACAAAAGAAAAAACAAAAAGAAAGGAAACAAAAAACAACAAAAAATCATAACAACCCCTCCAACAAAATTCTAAAAAAAACATAGCAAACAATAAAACAGTAACAAAAACCCCCGCAAAAAAATTAGAAGCAAGATGGCAATAATTACCTTGTATTTCTTGCATATTGAGAAACTGTGCGTTCTGTCTTCTGAACCTGAGGTTCCATCGTGTCGTCTCTTACCAGCCCTCGGAGCTAGCAGTCTCTCGTTTGCTCTTGGCAACGGCTAATGATAAAGAGGAAGAAATTAACAAGACAGAATAAACATTAGAACAAAAACAGTACAGGTGTAATATATATATTTAAAACCATAGTACAATTTGGTCCCCCCTCCTAATTCTTTATCGGCTTCTTCGATTTTAGTTGATGAATCCAGATACTCAATTTTAATCTGAAGTAATTTTCATCATCTTCAAGTGGAACAATAAACTAGTAAAATGTGATAAAATTATTAACATCCCAGGCCTAGAAGGAAATAAAACAGTTTACTAACATATTCAAACTTATGGATGCTTCATTTAAATTCAAATTTTATGCATACTAGATCCTAGGGATCTAGTGACAAGGTATATCATAAACCTGTTATCAATGAATAAAAAACAACACTTGGAATTCATTCTGTTTACATTACTTGTTACTATGTTGAGCAAGCCTTCAGGTTGTCAAGAACAATATTTGTTTCAAATGTATGCATAAAATTTGAATATGTTCGTGTTTTAAACTGGTCCATTCCAACATGCAGCAGCAAAGGTAAAACCAACAATCCCCTGTGTGCACAAGGCCCTGCAAAAACCTACATGTACTTGAGATTGCCGTCTCTTTTTATGTTTTAGTGTACAGGAATACCTGAATAAACACATTGAAATCCATGATTTCTTCTGCAAATCACAATTTACCACAAGAAAGTTTTATATATATATATATATATATATATATATATATATATATATATATATAT
>BEXV01000394.1:100283-119208 GCA_003118195.1 Hemicentrotus pulcherrimus
CGAATATGCAGACGGTCCTCATTTTTGAGGACGCATCGGTCTGTGTTAAAGAAGACGATCCTCGTTTATGAAGACGATCCTTATTCTCGGACCAGCGCCCCTACTGATAAACAACAAGTCACAAAGAACTTTGCGCTTTGAGCGCTGTACAATGAGTGTACACTAGTGCTTAGTGTACACGCTCTTATTGGGCGATCCGCTTGACTCATTAAGTGGCTTCGAATTTAAGTGAGAGAGCCGAGAGGAACTAGGTCTAGTCTACTTTACTGAAGTGCAACTTAGCGCAACTTAAGTTTAATGGCAAAGTCAATACAATGTAGTAGGGAGGCCAATGCCCAAATCTAACTGTTTAATTACTAATTTGTTTATAATAAAACAAAGATTAAAAGAAAGCATTTTCTTTCACTAAGAAAACTTACCCGTCTGCCGACTACAGAAATTCCATAAAATAGGAGATATCCAGCTCATAAGTAGGCCTTTCCTTCTACGCCTGGCCGTATGTAAGAGCCTTGAAATAATCAATTTCGTTACATTCATAATTAGACAGGCCCGAGGGAATAAGCGTGTCATTGTCCAGACAACAAGTTCAAAACTTTGCGCGAAAGTGCAGCGGCTAGCCTTGAATCAGTCGCACACTGACACAGTACTACAGGCTAGGTACGATAATTGCAAGCCGCAATCCTGAAATCAAGGCATCGAGCCATGCTAGCCATGGAGGGTAAAAACAGAGAGAGAAAGCTAGAAAGCCACTCATTGTAAACTCAGAAGAAGAAGAAGAAGAATTAGGCCTACCTTAGTTTTGAGATGTATTTCAATTACTATTTCCTCATGAGTAAAGATCAATCTGACACTGCATTATCAAGGATCGATAAATCCAACTTGCAACAAACAGAATACGGAATCAACAACAGAACTGCATGCATGCAATTACGTACGCTGTGTACTGACATATATATCTCTCTCTCTCTCGTTATACGCAACACACTCACTAACCATGTATCATACACACACCTTCAAATCATGGCATTCATTCCACTTCTCAATTGGAGTATAGACTGCTCACTTAGACTTTTTTTTTTTTACTAAAATGTATTTTTTAACACTTCTCATACATTACTGCACGACACTGGTGTCAAGTGCTGAGAATAAGGTACTATGTGTGACACTACGTCAAATTTGTTTTGCGCGCGATGTGACCATAGCACATACATATTTATATATTATTTCACATTAATCTTTCTTTTGGGCTCGAACAATGACATCACTTTTCACAGTTTTCCTCCTCAAGTTGAGATGGCTGTAGCTATGGGGCTCAAACCAACGCAAGATTGCCTTAAAAAACATACTCTACTCTATCTTTGAATGTGCAGTTTTTAAAAATCTGTATTTAAAAAGATATAATCGTTTTTCTTTATATTTTCTAGTTGTTAAAAGTGACATTTGTGCACATCTGATATGTTAATCTCTATCAAAAGTTCTTTGACTTCAAACTGATTCCATATTTTTAGGCTCTACCTTCAGTCAATGAGAAGGATTTTAGTGAGCGAACCTCTGCGCCCTCTATTCCCTTGTGTGCGCGTTTTTGTTCTTCTGCTACGTCAATTATTGGATTTAAATACGTCAAAATATGCAAAATCGTCAACAAATGGTGAAAGACCATTACAGATCAGTGTTTATAGGTATCACGTATGTTGTGGAGTGTAATATTTAATAGATATTTTTTTTTTTCCTGGTAATTTTCTGACTTGGACGACGAGCGCACAAATCATAGGCGTAGAAGCCTTACGCCCGGGCATTGGCCTCCCTAACAATAGTCAATCCGTAATATTACGTCACACCACGATGATTTTGACATGTCCTGCTTTAAATAGGTGATGCACTTCACACATAACTGACACACACACAGCATTGCAAACACATAAAATAGAAAAATCAACGAACATGATATCTCAGAATAAATTTCCATTTTACAAATACGACGAAAATGAGAATTGTTTAAACTTTAAAAATAGTTAAGTGAAGCTTTTCAATTTAAGTGAAATACTTAGACTAAATTAAATAGTCTACTTAACCTGTTGACTACTGAATTATGAAGTTCCCATAGGCTTAATGCAGGGACCACCCGGTTCCAGTATGCAATTGGCTAAGTGAAAAAATCATCAAAAAAAGGGTTTGACGCAAATCTCAGTTCATATGGTCCGTTTCATGCCCATGAAAATGTACATGTTTTTTTTTTTTATCCTTAGATTTTTTACAATAAATCTTGTCCGCTTTAATTTGTGTATTGCAGGATCAACCACACTACAGTCGGTTCATCATGTTCGGACCAGCGCGGTCAACAAAGAGAGTACTGAACGAGCGCCAATCCAGTGAAAACCTGCCAACACCTAAAAGACAAGTTTCACAGTGGACGACACCCACCAGGACTAAAGAGAACAGAAGACCATCTAACCAGGCTGGTGCAAGCCCTTTGGTCGGTCGACGTCCCTCACATCAGCATCATGTCAGCTCCAGTCCATTCCATCAATTCAAAACTCCTACAAGGTACAGTGTAGTCGGCCATCACCCCTTAAAGTGATGGATTGGATTTGTAGAAATGGCCATTCAAATCAAGTTTTTCTTTCCCTAAAAGCCGGGGGTCGTTTCTCGAAACCAACTCCATGACAGTCATATCTTTGTCGGCGAACAACGGAGATGTCATGAAGTGGATAAACCGTTTCACGAAGCCATGACAGACATGATATCGATATATCGCGATACCAGCAGCTCAAGAACATAGTCTTTGTCACAATCCATTTGATTTATCACGAATAACCCAAAACAAGTTTTGGGGCTAAAATTGTTCAAAAAGAGACATACATATAAACTCTCCTAAAATAAATACAAAATTATGAATTATCAAATGTCGATCATCAAACAATTTGTATATTTCTGTAAAGATTCTTAAATTGAAGAAAAACTGGTTAGTGTTTTTTTCTCGACGATCCAATCAAAAGGTAGTTGAGGGATACCGTAATGTGATAGTTTATGATAGTTTATCAAAACATACTTTTTTTGCTTATTGTGACAAGGAATGTTAGGCAAAATACCTTTTCTCAGCCAGTTTTTATTTTAGAGTCTCATAAATACTTGTTATATAATTGATTTAATATTGAAAATATAATTTGGAAGAAGTAATTAGAGAGGGAATAATAATGCACATAGGCCCCAAAGGTATGATGGTATCCTAAGAAAAGACTATGGATCGACTATGGACAACGGTGTGTAACATTCTTATCTCTTTTATTTATATGTTATAGTTTAACAATTTGTGATTTAATGTTTATATTCAGCTTTTTAAAATTTCTGTACAATTTTTATTATCACTCCTTTACATTTGCATTTCGCATCCCAGAATATTACGTACTGAACTCGTCTAAATTTTTCTCAAAATGATAGTGAAACTAGTCGTCAACAAACTAACTTGTGATGGCGCTTTACAGCAATTAAAAAGATATGACAGGTTCGGAGCAGTGACAACTCATTGTCACGGATTACGCGGAAGTTGTCGCTCATCTTGGCAAAGACGGCTTCGTGAAACACTTAGCTGACAAGTTGCGTGATAGTGGCGAGATGTCGTTGATCTTGTAGTTATGACGGTTTCGAGAAACAGCCCCCGGAATGTTAAATACATCGACATGCAAAAGTGGAGTAATCCTGTGCAGTAGGCCTACACATCATGTTATGGAATACAAATTTGATTAAATGAAACCTGGATAGAAAGATCGCCCAAGGAAGGCACACAAGTGGTCTTTATAGACATTTTTCCTTAACGCATATTTCAATGAGAATCATGAACTCAAAGGGAAATAAATAATTTGGTCTATATAGACAGAAGATCAATTATGGCCAGGGTTTGACCATTCAATGACAGCTTGTAAATCTTAAATTACCTTGTATCATATTGTTGGAATTCTAGATAAATATACCAGATTCAGTTTCATCATTAGGCAGACTGGGTGTGACCCTTGAAATACCTCAAATATAATATTAAACGATTCTAGGTATTGTACCAGATTCAGATGGTTACTTAAGTAGGGTTGACTGCATTCAGTTGATACAAAATTAAGAGTATAGCTCTATATTAACCTTCCAAATGTCTTTGTTTTCAGGCCTCCAAGATCAATTGACACAGCTCCAAACACACCAGACTGCTACAGCAAGGTGGAGATAGGGACCCCAAGCACGTTCAGACGGGCTTCAAACAGTGCAAGCTCCAAGTCCGACGACAGTGATGTCAGCACCGGTGGGAATGGATTCAGTGTTACCGTTGGGGTAAGGGTGCGACCCTTCAATGACAGGTTAGAAACCTCAGAAAACCTCAATGATCATACAGTGTATTGTTGGAAATTCTAGGTTGATATGCCGGATTCAGTGTGACAGTTAGGGTTAGAGTTTGACCCTTCAATAACAGATTCAAAATCTTTATCTCAGGTGTTCTGCCAAAGGCACGTCCATCATGCACCAAAGCCCTGTTTATAGTTTTCTCTTCATCTCTCTCTTTCTTTAGCCTTCTACTTCAGCATCCAATATATCATATTGTTGGAACATGTAGGTTAATGTACCTCTCTCTACCAGGCCTGCTTTCTAGTCTCTTCACTACCACTATATGTACATGTACATCTCCCTCACTGTTTTTGTGCTCATATCAAATTTGAAATTTTTCCTCACAATTTTGTGGTCCTATCAATAGTCTATTCAGAGAGTTGACTTATTATCTGCATTACCTGTTCCTTGTTATTGTCAGGCACCACCCTGTGTACATCATAAGTTCTTTCTATGTCGGTGTTTACAATATCACTACTTAATCACTTTGTTAAATTGGGATAGTTTTCCTCATCTGCTTGGAAAATAATTTAGGAATGTAATGGAAGATTCAAATCCTAAAGACTATTTATTTGATATTAGTTTGTTATTGCATTAAAGTGTTTTTTTAATGTTTGAATATTGCACTGGAGCAGTGGGTGGTTTTACTCTGGAAAGCTTTAAGATAGCTTTGGTAGAAACTAGAAATTAGAAAACAAAACAAACAACAGATAAATGTAAAATCGTCATCAAAAAGTTTCACATTATACTACAGCAATTTCCCAAAGAGCTGTCATTAACAGATAAAAGGGTATGTAGTTGTTTGACTTGTATTGTTAATTATTCCCCCTTTCTCAAACTGTTACCTCAATAGGGAGAAAGCAGACAAGGATGTAAAGTGTGTCATAGGCATGGACGGTAATGAGGTCCAGATGTCTTCTCGGTATGGTCAGCCCAGCCATTTCTGCTACGACCATTGCTTCTGGTCAGTGGACAAGACTAGTTCAGACTTCTGTGGTCAAGAGGCCGTCTACAGAGCCGTCGGTCAACCACTACTGCACAGTGCCTTTGAGGGATATAATACCTGTCTGTTCGCTTACGGTCAGACAGGGTCAGGGAAGTCATACACGTGAGTTGGATAAAGTGTTGGATCCAGATTCATCAGAATTGACAGTGAACCGATTTTTGACAGAATATTTGTCATACAATCGGTTTCCATGGTAGTTCAACATTTCTAGTACTGTGGTTATGGAAAAGGCTTTTTTGGTTGAACCAATGCTTGCTCTCCTAGCAAAGTTTTATAATTGACCATGTATGCAATATACTGAACCTGTTTGTGCAGTTATTAGATTTTTCAAAGCTTACCGAGTGCCTAAAAAGTACCCTGTCAAGTGTCTATTCAGCAAAATTCTTAGGGTCAGTATTTTTTATATTTCACCTTTTCAAGGAAAGGGATTATGATTTAAATCAGAAATTGAAATGAAATCGATTTTTAAAAAAAAATCTATTTATTCAAGTTAAAAAGAAAAAATTAAGGAAGATGAAGAAGAAAAAAAAAAAAAAAAAAAAAAGATATACATGTATATATATATTATAATACGGTGATCCCCTCGTAACAAGCGCTTGTGGCTTTTTTCGGGACACCCTTTTCTTTCATTTATTTGTATTTCTTTGTAGTATTACTCTCATATGTTATCAAATATATTGATGTAAACATGAAATAATGCATGACATACTGCTAACTTGTTTGATTTTTAATTGTACATATTGGAAGAAATAAATGAGAGCTATACGCTCTCTCTCACTCAATCAATCTATATATTTTGCTTCCTCAGTATCATGGGCTCCAGCGATGAGAGGGGCATCATCCCCAGGTTCTGCAAGGATCTCTACCGGAGGGTGGAGGATCCCCAGGAGACCAAGGTCTCCTTCAAGGTGGAGGTGAGCTTCTTTGAGATCTACAACGAGAAGATCCACGACCTCCTCGCCCCCGGTGTGGAGAAGACGGAGAAGTGGGACAAGTCTGCACCAAAGAAGATCACTGTGAGTACCGTCACCTTGACAGAAAATGATTTGCTCACTTAGCATTTCAGGCAATAGCCTGACTTAAGGCCCTGGCAAGTTATTTTCAGACCATAGTTTAGGCCTTTTTTGTACAAAATAGCTCATTCTAGTTAATTTTCAGGCCATCTGATCAATTCTAACTGGCATCCCTGCATATAGAAAGAGAGAGAGCGAGATATACACACAGAGGCAGAGAGAAGGAGGGAGAGGGGAGAGACAGATAGACAAAAAGAGGGAAAGAGAGAAAGAAAGAGAGAGAGAGAGGGAGAGGGGTGGGGCAGATAAAATACCCGCTGAGCATGAACTTTATTAATTTAGATTCTTTGAAAATTAACTATGCTATCTTACAAATCTGTTTGTATTGTAACCAAGTATCAGTAAATGTTTGCCTCTTCAAGAATGACAATATAAAAAGTATACAGCTACATCTTGAGTAATTTGTTTGCTTATACATTTTATGTCCACCCCTTTTTTTTTTTACAGCTCAAAGTGAGAGAACATCCAACCCAGGGACCATATGTGGAGGGACTGTCTACGTGAGTTTTATTATCTTTGTGTTGGTGTCGGTTTCAGTACATTGTTTATTAGATTTGAGAAGAATAGAAATCTAACTTTGCTGAACGTTCATTGTTTGGTTACAGTCCAACATGAGATAATTGTATGTATTGTCAGGAGTGACTGAATTCTAATTAATTCTATCTACTTATACAGGTACTTATACAGGTGTACGTTATATATATTTAAAGGTAAAGACCAGTTTTGGAAATGCCCCCCTCTCAAAAAATGAAATGGAAACTCTTATTACCAATCATGTGAAAGATTATTTTTTGACTAATACATGATCAATACAAATTTTGCAGAGAAACTAATTGATCAATTTTGACCTGATAGATATAACGCACGTGTTGCGAACGTGTTCGTACTCAAATATACATCTTTCTGTGTACAGTGCTTGTAACTTTACCAAGACTGGGCCAAATTTCTTATCATTTTGATGATTCCAAAACCTTGCAGTACACACCAATACTTATATGCTAGATGATCAACCTATTCTGACCGATTCCACAGCGTTTCTTTCACAATGCAATGGCATGACCATAACTGGTCTTTATAACTAAAGCTCACCGCACACTGTGGGATCCTCCCACAATCTTATTTCAAAGAAACAACAATTACATTGGATAGGAAGGAAATCTTAACAACTTATCATCTTTGTGATAAGTTTCTAAAGAATGATATGAATACTAACTCTTCTAGTCAAAATGAAAGCCAACTCAGCTTCAAAATCTTAGACAATCGCACTCATGGTTCTGATTCTGAGCCAATTTAGCCTTTCTTCCCCAAGGAACCTTGAAAACTCCTTGAATTTTGATATTACTAATCATATGTCTACTCAGATCGTCGGTCACTAAGATTTTACAAGTTTAAATGTTCATATCAAATGATTTTCTTGTTCCTCAAACTTTCTTATTCCCTCCTTATATACAATCTGTTTTTTTGTAATTCTGTTGTATAGATTTAAAGCCAACTCCTACTCAGATATTCACTCGTATATTGAGCGAGGCAATAAGCAACGGGCCACCGCTGCTACAGGCATGAATGATAAATCTAGCCGTTCACATTCAGTCTTTGTCATCATGATGACTAAAACAAAGGTGAATATGTTTGTTTATTTATCACTGTATTGCTATGGTAATTATATATTTATATGTATGATTAATTGGACTATTGAACTTGCGAATCAACTGTGGAAATAGGAAGATTGTGAAGTTGATCCCTTGGAATATTNAGAAATGAAGAAATAAGGAAAGAGAAAATGCAGAAGAGAAATAAAGACGAAAAGAAAATTGAAAAATAGAAATAATAATAATAACAATATTAATAATAATGAAAAAATAATGATAATAACGATAACAATTACAAGATAAAGAAATAAAAAGGGAAGGAACTTAATATCTGTGTTGCGCCTACTGTGATAGCTGTTTCTTAAATGGTCAGCACCAGGGGAAGAACAATTATATCTTTTTCATGATCCTCTTCTCATCCCTTATCGTATTGTAAATTGTAGAAAGAGGTATTTGATGGTGAGGAGCATATCCACAGTGTGACCAGTAAGATCAACATCATTGACCTGGCAGGAAGTGAACGCTGTGCGGCAACCAACACAACAGGCGACCGTTTAAAGGTACTACATGTACACGTCTTATATTTTCTTGACCAGTGCACTATCTTGTGGCTTTTCTAAACTGCTTACTAGTATTGAAATTTGACAGAATTTATTGTGACTTTCTATCCTTCCAATATACAGTTATAATGACTTATTTACTACCTGTTTTCTTTTTCCTATGGGCGATTTTGTGGTAATCAGAAAAAAAGTTTACTGTAAAACCAGAAGTTTCTTGATTTTTTTCCAGAGATCCGGATTTGTTAAACTTTGAAGTCATGAAATGAATTCATCACAACTCTTGTCATTTTTAAATCTTTGGAACTCGCAAAGTTTCTTGCAACAATTGTTGTTAGCGATTTCCAGTTTTGAGCCGCAAATGTTTCTGGTTTAAGAGTGAACAAATTTTCTGGCTGATGATTGCAATATAATCCGGTACAAATTGATTTCATAATAAACCAGTTTTAATTGAACTAGCTTAATTGACTGTTGTTATTATGTAATCTCCCATCATTTGCTTCAAAGAATTTCATCTGGAGGGCATATAATCCTCGGGCAAGCCACTGAAAGCATGTTACTGTGCTCTGGCACTGAGATTCGTCATTGATTTTTGCCTTCTTGTTCATTTATTTTATTTTTGCTCTCCAGGAAGGGGCTAACATCAACCGTTCCCTGATGACCTTAGGAAAGGTCATTTCGGGACTCTCGGACAAGTCCCTAAATCCCAAGAAGAAGGTCTTCATTCCCTACAGAGATAGTGTACTCACATGGTATGTGTGTTGGTGTAGTCTTAGTTTACATAACGGAGGAAGGGGGGGGGGTATTAACACCCCGGCCCTCTCTCTCTCTCTCTCTCTTCCCCCTTCTCTTTCTCTCTCTGTCTGGAATACTAACTTACATGGTAATTTTGTAGTTATTCTCTCGTTTAACCTGAAAAGAAGGGGGTCATAGGCCTCCCCCTCTCTCTCCCCCTCTCTCCCTCCCCCTCTCTCCCCACTCCCCCTTTCTCTCTCTCCAGTTCATATCCAGTAACAAATTTCACAAGTTATCTTATGAATTGGAGATGGCGATGCTCCCTGAGGGATTAACAATACCATACTCATCTTGACATTACTGATTATTGAGCAAAAATGAAACAAGAATGTTCCACCACCACCTCTGTGCCTTTTCTCCTCACAGGTTGTTGCGAGAGAGTTTGGGAGGTAACTCCAAGACGGCCATGATAGCCACAGTCAGCCCCGCCAGCACACAGAGTGAGGAGACACTGAGCACGCTCAGGTACGCCAAGCAGGCTCGCTCCATCATCAACGTCGCCAAGGTCAATGAGGACCCTAATGCAAGGCTTATCAGAGGTAAGAATTTAAAGAATGTGTGGAGTCAGGACAAGAATTAGGACTAGCGATTTGTGACCTTTAACAAGAAAGTGTTCATAAGCTAGTAGCATAGTAAAATATTAAAGTTTAAATACATGTGTGTTAGACAATTTGATTTGCATTTGTTTTTATGAGCTGATAAATTTTAGTTTTAATAGCAGAAAGAAACTCTCAATCAAGGCTATTGCTGTTCTGTTACAACAACCCCACAATATTATAATGGTGTATATAATGCATGCACCATCGGCTGTGTCTTTGTTTTACTAAAACCGTCAAACTTTCTAATGTAGTTCCCAGGCCAGGATGTATATAAATTCTTTTCTTTCATTTTCCATTGAAGATGAAAACAAATTCATAAAACTTAATTGTTCGTAGCAATTTTCTATGTTATTGTTTTGCTATTTATCCTGCATGAAGTCAAAGAATTCTGACAAGAGCTCATCAAAACTTGCTTATCAAATTATGGATAAATCTCAATATCCAAATTCCCTCAAACAGAGATCAGTTCACGTTGCCACAAAGCTTTAATTCATACCAACACTCTCTCACCAATGGAAAGGTGCTGAAATCGGAACACACCTTGTTTCATAACTAATGCATTTGAAATCAATGCAAATCCCCTTGCTATAAGTGAAGAGTATTGACAATATGATGATAATAGGGACTTTTAGATTCGCACGAAGACAATGGGGGTTGCTATGATCGACATCCCTTTAATGCACTGCCTTGAATGGACGTCACACGTATCAGTCCACGCAAATCTAAAAGTCCCTATGAGCAGACTGTGCTGGACTACACACTAATACACATTTCCTTTAAAAAAATATTTCATCAATATATGTACATGTATATACAGAGCAGTCAAAGTAATATATTGCTTTGAAAAACTTTTAAATTCTAAAATGAAAAAGAAAAAAAAAACAAGGCGATGAAAATGTACATTAAACAGTGGACATATGATGTGATGTGTACCATGACAATAATTTGATAATGAAAAAAAAAACATTTACACCTATTTGTTTATCATGTTTCTGCCGCCTTCAGAGTTGAGGACCGAGATTGAGAAACTCAAATCCATGGGCTATACCACAAGGGGAAGGAGGCAGAGCGATGAGGAGCGAAAGAAGAACGAAGAAGTGGAAGGACTGAAGGAGAGACTGACAGATTCACATAGGAGGATGACAGAAATGGAGGAGGCATGGAAGGAGAGAGTGAGAGAAGAAGAGACAAAGAGGAAACAGATAGAATCACAGCAGAAAGAGGTGAGAATGAATGCTAATGAATATGAAGGTGCCTATTGTTTATTCTGTAAAGTTGTGGGGTAATTCTTTAAATACTTACATGTATTTTAATATAGCACAATTAGCGTACATGCTGAATCAAATACGATTCTATCACTTTTAGTTGGGTTTGTGTAGACCCCTACAGGAGGTAATTGCATGGTGAAGTATTTTGCCGGCATAGAATATGAAATTGTGTGAATACAACAATATATTGCAAATACACTTAATAGTGTCAGAACAAAATAACTGAAAATTGGCTTTTCTTAGAATTCTATGAACCCATTCATTGAATTGACTTATCAGCAGGTCAACATGAACCTGTGTATAACTTTGAATATCCCTGCCTCTCTCCGGTGTTTATCTCAGTCCTACATGTAGGTTGTACAATTTACAGAGCTCATGCAAAGCTAGTATATTTTCATCTCAGCCATGCTCCTCAAGAGCTTTTTTATCTGAAGACTATATGCCATTGACTTACATTTTATAATGTTTTGATTGTTGTGCGAAAGTGATACAGGACCTTTCATGAATATTCACCCTTATTCTCCTTTAGCAAGACGTTAACCAATATTTGCCACTCTCCACCCAGGTGTTAAATGGGTACCCGGTAGGATGCGAAAGTTATTGTGGTTGGATGAGCAAGTGGCGCTTGTAAAATGGCGACGGGCCGGAATGTTCCCCAGGGAGTGGAGAATGTGCATTCATTGTGTGCGAGTAAGCCTGAATCCAATGAATAATATGTACTGCGCCTAAAAATTATAAATGTGAGCTATTATTATTATTATTCTCTTTGAAATCAGAAGTTGGATTCAGCTTTCCAGGTGGATAACACCTTACCCAACCTGGTCAACCTCAATGAGGATCCTCAGCTCTCAGAGGTTCTCCTCTACGTCCTAAAGGACGGCGAGACCCATATTGGACGCACCAACCAGAGCGCCCCCAAAGGCATCCATCTCAACAGTGCCCTGGTTGAAGAGGATCATTGGTGAGATAATGAAAATAATAATAATAGTCAGCTTTTATATAGCGCAAAAAGGTTCTATAAAGTGCTTCTAAACTTGGAGATTTTTACCCCGGCTTTAGCTGTGCTGACATTACGGCGCTGTAGCATTTCAAGGAATTAATTCCTGAGATAAAACAATTAATAGAAAAGGGAACTGGATCTGCTGGCTGTTAGTTCCTGTCAAATTTTGGTGTAAAATCTTGAAGCTTAATATGAGTAACAGTATGTATATGGCAATTTGATAGCATCATGTATATGAAGATGAATTATAAGATTTTGGGTGGAAATTTAAGAACATGCACATATTATTTTCATCATGACCTTTGTTATAATATTTCATTAAAAAAATTGTTCATTATTTATTCTATTTATTTGTGTATGTTCTGAGATGTAATTTATTACTTATATAGCTTGGTTATCAACAACGGTTCCTACATGACCGTGACAGTGAGGCCTGTGAATGATGCATATTCATATATGGGAACGTTCATTATGTGTGCCTATTTTCAATACTTACCATTCTTTGTTGTTATTTGATATTTATATAACTTGATTATCAACAACGATTCCTATGTGACCGTCAGACTTGTGAATGATGCAGAGACATATGTGAACATTCATTATTTGTGCATGTATTCAACACTTACCATTCTGTGTTGTTATATGATATTTATATAGCCTGATTATCAACAACGGTTCCTATGTGACCGTCAGACTTGTGAATGATGCAGAGACATATATGAACATTCATTATTAGTTGATGTATTCAATACTTACCATTCTGTGTCAAAATTTGATATTTATATAGCCTGATTATCAACAATGGTTCCTATGTGACAGTCAGACCTGTGAATGATGCAGAGTCATATATTATTTGTGCATGTATTCAACACTTACCATTCTGTGTTGTTATATGATATTTATATACCGGTAGCTTGATTATCAACAACGGTTCCTATGTGACAGTCAGGACTGTGAATGATGCAGAGACATATGTGAACATTCATTATTTGTGCATGTATTCAACACTTACCATTCTGTGTTGTTATATGATATTTATATAGCTTGATTATCAACAACGGTTCCTATGTGACAGTCAGGCCTGTGAATGATGCAGAGACGTATGTGAACGGAGACAGGATACACAGAGGAAGAAGGCTACATCATGTAAGTTCTTATTAACATATACACAGAATCTACAGGAACCAAACAAAAATAATTATGTGGCTCAAATTTTGGTTTCTATTGACAGGGAATCATTCTTATTGAGCCATTTTGGCTTTTGTGATTCCTGCTTTCCTTTTATGTATGGTTATTTTCATACGTATGTTTATATTATTTCTGATGTTGTATAAAAGAGATTTAGCCTGTATGGAAGCAATGATTTTAGAGGAAGGGGGGGGGGTTTGAAACAGAGATGAATGTGATTTTTTTGCACAACAAACTACTGGAATCTGTCTTTAATCTGGTAATTTACCAAAATGTGTACTGGGTATATGCTATGAATTTGCTTTGATACATGTAGTTCCAACATTTGCAGTCTATATTGTACGCGATTTCCGAGATGTGAGCTAAATTTTACTGAAATTACTACCCTCCTCCCCTACCCACCTTTATTCTTTTACAGTTCAAACGTTTTTTTCTGAAAAGGCATACTATGATTTTGCTTATAATAGTAAATAAATAAAATGTATATACATGTAACTTATTTTATACAATTTCTCTGTGTTACTCATTCTAATTATATCCCTCTGCGCCTCAGAATACTAGTTTACTGGATCGATGGCGCATAACAAATGCTGTATTTATTATTAAAAAGACCAGTTTACTAACCTATTCAAATTGTATGCATCCTTCTAAAATGAAGGTTGTTCTAGAAAACCTGAAAGCTTGCCTTAGGCTTGCCCAACATAGCAAAATGTAATGTATGCAGACTGGATTCCAAATATTGTAGTTCATTCATTAATGAGAGGTTAATGGAATGATTTGTCGCAAGGTCTTGAAGAAAGGAACATCCATAAATTTGAATATCTTAGTAAACCTGTCTATTCAAGCCAGGGGGTACTAGCGTTTTCTTAATATTATAAACTTATCAAATTTCTTCTTCTTCTCTCTCTCTCTCTCTCTCTCTCTTTCTCTCTCTCGCTCTCATTCTCCTGCTGGCTGACTATCCTTCAGGGGGATCGTGTCGTAGTTGGCAACTATTATTTCCGTTACAATGACCCTAAAGAGGTTCGTCACACAGGTCAGAGGTCAAAGGCAAAGGTCGACTTTGAGTTTGCCAGGAATGAGTTGGCAAATGCACAAGGATCAAGGTGAGATACATTTTTACTTCTGAAGGGAAACTTGGTAAAAGAACATGTAGTCTGGTCAGTGATTGATAACTTCATAATACATGTATTTTGAAATTTTTACTCAAAAACACTTTCAGTTAATGTAAAGGTTTGGTTCTCGTAAGGGCTACAAACAATTTGGTGACAAAATGTAGAAGAAATTCCCCTTCTAAAACATACATTGTATGTTGCATTTGATAGGTCTCAATACAATCTGGATTTAGTATAGTAAGTAGATAAAATTGGTGATTTTAAAGGGTACACATGCTTTAAGAAAATTAATTAATTATTTATTTAAAAAACATTCAAGATTCAAATAAAAAATAGATTACCCAGGACCGAGGTCAGTGATTGATAACTTTATAATAATTGGAAATTTTACTCAAAAACACTCTCAGTTAATGTAAAGGTTTGGTTCTTGAAATTAAAAACAAAAATGAACAGAGGTTACAGATTTGTGTGTCCTGACAGATATTACATTGAGTTGTGTGTGTTGATGATTGAGTGGCTGAGCATCTGAATTATATAATTTTGTGGGTTCCAATGCATCACCTGATTTTTATAATTTTGTTCTCAGGCTACAGTCAGAGAAGGAAGAGGCAAGACTTCAGACACAGAAAGAGATGTTGAAGGGCATTGAAGAAGCAAGGGTAGGTCTTTCAATTATTCCACTACCAAGAAATGAGAAAATCATGATTAAAATGTCATTTTTGTGCATGGTAACAAGTGAAGTAAGCTGTTTTGCGACCTGATATATTGAACTGTGCTCAAATGTTAACTGGTCAATTTACTGATACTTGACATATATACCTTTGACCTTTTTTCACCTTCCAATATTCTTTCGCTCATGCTTTCCATTTTGTTCTCTCTCTTGATACAATGTTCTGTCTGTCTTTTTCTCACTGTCTTTATATTAAAGGTAAAGACCAGTATTGGAAACGCCCCAATTTCAAAACATGAAATGGAAGCTCCTATTACCAATCATGTGAAAGAATATGTTTTAACTAATAGATGATGATAACAATTTTGCCGGGAAACTGCCTACTAATTGATATATTTGGTAGATTAGTTTATCTATTGTTATGTGAGAGATAAATGGAAGTGTGCGTAGTCCCATATACATCTTTCTGTGTACAGTGCTTGTAACTTTATGAAGACTGGGCCAAATTTCTTATCATTTTGATGATTCCAGAAGCTTGCAGTACACACCAATACTTATATGCTAGATGATCAACCTTATCTGATCGATTCCACAGCATTTCTTTCACATTGCAATCGCATGACCATAACTGGTCTTTATCTTTAAACAGTCCAACTTTTCATCAGTTGAATGAATTATGTATTTTTGAAATATGAATAATTTGGGGGGTCTCTTTCACATGTTTTATGTTTTCTCTGATATATATTCTTGTACAGAAAGCAGCGCAGAAGGAACTTGAAACACAAAGCAGAAACTATGAAAGGAAGATTAAAGAGTTAGAGAATGAACTGGTATGTCCATGTATTCCTGCTTTATATTGACCGCAGATAGTCAAAGAAACTGTGATAAGTACTAGAACATTTTAATAGTGCCATATGTTTATATGTGCGTTATATATGCTAAATTCCTATGGCAAATTTACTGTAAGCCAATCAAATGCCACTATTTTAGTAGCTTATTACAGATATCGTACCTTGTCATTGGTAAGAAGTTTTATGAAACAGGGCCCGACAAAACAATCAACAAAATTTAAATTTTGTTATGTCAGTTTCTGTGCACATTTTCATGATACAAGTGAATGTTACTTGGTAACATATAGGCCATATCTTGGACTTCCCCATTTTTAGAAATGCACCGAGATGAAATTGATATGAGGGCCCCGTCTTATAAAGAGTTGGGTTCGATCCAAATCAAACGCAAGTCCTCCAATCAATCTCAAGTTTGCAGTCTCCCATCTCTTCTGTATGAAGTTGCGATCGATATCAATAACAAAGAAGTTGCGTTTAATTTCTACTTTTTATAAGACGGGCCCTGGTATGATGAAAGTGATATTTGCTTTATAAAATCAACATTTCATTGAATTCGTCCCGACTACCATTTTCCACTGACCTTGTATATTCTTTTATTCTTCAGAGGAATATGTCAATGACGGGCCATAAGAAAGAAGAGAATCTCAGGCAGAGAACGGATAGCAGGGTTGAAGAACTGCAGCAAGAAAACAAGGTGCGTACTTCTGCTATCTGTCAGCTCTGTTAATGGTCATAAATACAAATAATATGCCTGTGGCTGTCAATGGCTCAATCAGAAATGTCAGAAAAGTTGATGATCTTTAGTTAATAACGTTGACAATGTTGTTTTTGTTTGTTGTTTGTTTGTTTGTTTTGTTTTAATCCTTACTTGACTTGCTCCACTGATAGTGCAGCAAGTTACAACCTTTCAATCCCAATCCAATACTGCAATTCTGTTACATGCTAGATTGGCATGCTCCTCCCCCCCCCCAAAAGTATTTCAATGATTCATTCATTGTGCTACAATCAACGGCATGAATAATTTGGGCCATGATAACAAAAATAATTCAAAAAGGTTTTTTAATTTTAATTTCTAGGCTTGAAGGGATGTAGTGTGGGAAGGGGGATTAACAAGTGTTGGATGCATAATAATGTTCCTTGTTTATATAGCGCTCAATACATCGATCCAACGATGTGCCTAAGCGCTTTACAGATAAATTATTACCCCGGTCATATTTACCCCGTCTATATAAGTAAATGGGAGCTATCGTATTTTACTTTTTTCCATCCCAGATGTTGAAGCAGGAGCTGGAGTCCAACCGGAGACGCCTTGAGCTGGAGACCAGGGAGGCTCGGAAGGCTCTGGAGCAGGGCACCACCCACCACACCAGGATCCTGCAGGAGCTAGAGAAGGAGAAGGAACGGCTCCTGGGTAGCGTGGAGGCGCTGCAGGCGGCCCAGAGGGATCGCAAGCAGAGGAAAGGAGCAGGGACGATGGAGTCTGGGCTCCAGGGCAGGAGGGATCTGCTCCAGCTATCCATGCGGCTCCAGGAAGCAAACAACATCAGTAACAAACTCAAGAGACACTTAGTAAGAATTCCTTCTACAGTTACAAAAGGGCTGACATGCTAATAGTTTTAACATAAAAGCGATGAAAAACATCATAGCACTTTGATTAATGGCACATGTTTTAGAGTTTCATTAATGACATACCCTATTAATGTCATACACAATCTTCAATGAATAAATCATGATGATTTAAGAGATACCTAACTAGAGAGTCTTTATAAGGTTCAATTCTTTTGTAACATTCAAGCTGAAGATGGAGTATCAAACTCTGGACATACACTGTTCGTTTAAGTGCTATATGGTTATTTTTTTTTAATCTCCTTTACATCTTACTGTGCATATTTATTCCTTTAGAATGATCATTAGTGATATGAATACAGAAATTAGAGAGAAATCGGGTTAGATAGTGGAACATTCAGTCTAAATCACACATAAAATAAAGACCAAACAAAATGATAAAGATCTGGTAGAAAATATACAAAACAATGTTTATGTTACCAATTCTAGAAATACAGTATATTTAAATGCTGTTGGAATTGCGACATCAATGACATGATCAATTTGGAGGATATTCCTGCAATTTAATAATCTATAAAGATGGCACTTTCAAATTTCATATGAAATCATTTTGAACTTTATCAGCAGATTTATGTATTCAGGCTGTCGATAGTTTCACTTGAACATGTTCGTGATGATGCAGATTTCATTCGCCCTTTATCTTTAGACCTTCAGCAGACATGATGAACAGACCTCGAACCTTCATGGCCAGAGGTCAGAGGTAACCATAAGGGTCAATGACACAAAGAAGGGGTTGATGACCTTCTGGTCACTAGATATGTTTGAAGAAAAGCTGCTACAGATGAGAGAGGCTTTCCAGGTTAGTCAAAAGACCAGTGTACTAATGTATTCAAATTTATACCTGTTCGTGTAATGTATTCATATTTATTCCTATTCTTGTAATGTATTCAAATTTATTCATATTCTTGAACGAAGAGGCTTTTCACACTAGAATATTTCACTGTCTACCTAATGAATTTGTTTACCTTTGGAGTCACTTACCTTTAAACCACTGTTACAAACTATGGCAGATACCTTCCAGCGACTTGTGATGAATATATTAAAGACTTTCACGCGTAGATTACGTGGGGAAACGTCACTATTTAGCTGATACGCCTATTTGCGAACTTAACGCAAGTGTGCGATACGCAGCAAAATTGCTAGCCACGATTGACAGTAAGAACATTTTGCTTCGCATCAACCTCGGATCTGTGTGTACTGTCGCGATTGACAGTACAGCACTCTGT